>JAJHZJ010000046.1:0-55041 GCA_023548195.1 Bettongia penicillata ogilbyi | reverse complement strand
TAAAGTAACTCCTTTAAATGATTGAGAATGTCTCCACTGAATCAATAAATCAAAGAGCCTTCGACTAACAGCAAGATGTTTCATTCAATTTGGAAAGAGTGAAAATTATTGGAATGGAATGTCATCATGCTGCACAGAAGGATATTGGTTTGGCTGAAGATACTTGGTTGTGGCCTGTGGGTCCTATATAAAATATCAAACCAGTATTTTAGGGTACAGTAGCAAGAGGAAAGAATAGCTGGAGTCAAATCTTTGAGAGAGAAATGCTTAGTGGAAAGTAAAAGAACCATGGTATCTTCCCCACCTCCTTTAATCAGAGGAATATTTGGTGAATTTTGAAAGGTTCTTGGAGATTTGAATTTCTCATCATTACCCTAATAATATCCCAAGAATAGTATCCCATAGTGCTGAAAAAGTCCTAGATCTGTATTCAGAAAGTTGTTATTTCGTCATATTTTTCTGTTGTATCTGATTCTTCATGACCCATTTAGTGTTTTCTTGGCAAAGGTACTGCTGTGGTTTGCCATTTTCTTCTGCAATTCATTTTACAGAAAGCCTTGAATCCAAATCTGACCTCATATATTTAGTTGCTATATGACCATGGGTAAGTCACTTAACCTCTGTTTGCCTCAGTTTACTCAGTTGTAAAATGAGGACTATAATAGTACCTGCCTCACAGGATTATTGTGAGGAACAAATGAAATAATATTTGTAAAAATGTATTTAGTATAGTGCCTGGTACCTTACTGACTCTACAAAAATGTAGCCCCGAGTTCCCTTCCCCCTCAGTGATAGTAGTTGCTATTGAAAGTGTTAGCAATCAAGGACAAACTAAATATTCTAAGGGAAAACAGGTTTAGGGATCTACAAAGGGCCCAGCGGAAAGATATCCCAGGCTTGAAGGGAGCATCATCAGGATCTCATGAAAGGGGTAAAGTTATGCTTTGGAAAATGTGCTCTGAGTTTGAAGCCCACCATTCCCTGGTTTCCATAGGTACTTGTTAAGAAGTAAGATCCAGAGTTTTGGGGGAAAGCTTTTATACCAACTTTTCCTATGAACTACTTTATTAAATGTCCATTTTGATGAATTAGTTGTCTATGTAACTAATCAATATAATTTGAGAGGAAAGCACAGAGATGTGACCTTTTGAACTATCTGCAAAGTCAGTTTTCCACACACCCAAACTGCTCAGTGTTCCCTCAACCCCAGGGAAAGAAATGATAACCATTCTCTGTGGATCTCCAATTGCCATTTCAAGTGAGGTATAGCAAATAAATACTAAATAGTAATTGTATTACTTTTACCCAGCAGCCCTGAGGGTCTTCTCGCAGTTTTTTTTTTTTTTTTTTTTTTTAGATTAAAGGGGTCATCCCTTGAGAAACTACTTAAAGAAGCCTATTCATTGAATGGGTATATCCCACTCAAAGTAAGAATGCTATAAGACCTTAACCTGAAAGGGCCAGGGTCTCACCATTGCATCCTGGGCCATCTGGCCTCATCCTGATGAATATCAGGCCACTGGACCCAGATGCCTCAGGAGAAAAAAGTGAGGCTGATGACCTTGCACAGCCCTCCCTCACTCAAATCAAAATCAACTGCAAGTCATAGCACCATCTTGATTTCATGGTCCTCTTGAGAATGAAGCACAAGCACAAAACCTGGATTTGGAACTATACCCAAAGGGCAACAAAACTGTGCATACCATTTAAGCAATACTGCTTCTAGGGCTATATCCCAAAGAGATCATAAAAATGGGAAAAGGTCCCACATGTACAAAAATTTTTATAACAACTCTTTTTGTGCTGGTGAAGAACTGGAAGTTGAGGGGATGTCCATCAATTGTGGAATGAGTGAATAAGTGGTGGTATGTGAATATAATATAATGCTACTATGCTATAAGAAATGGTGAATGGGGAGGGAGGAGCCAAGATGGCAGAGTAGAAAGACTCACATTTGCAAGCTCCAAACCCACAGCCTATAAATTACCTATGGAAAGAACTCCCAATGGGTTCTGGAGCAGTGGAAGCTGTGCAGCAGCAGAGTGGAGGAGATTTCTGTTCCAGAGAGCCCTGAAAAACCAACCCAAAAGGTCCATCGGGCACCAGACACGGAGCAGAAACCCCTGCCCTGGCTGCAGGGCCCCAGAAGAGCAGATCCGAGCAGGCTTCAGGGACAGAATCTCCGGCGGCCTTGAAGGTTCCTCCACCCACAGGAACTACAGGTCAGTGAAACTGCCCTCTGAACTGGCTGAGAGGGGAGCGGGGTGTCTCCATGGCTCGGCCCCCCTCAAGAGGAAGCAGTGGAGGAGGCGGCAGACAGGGGCTCCCGAAGCAGACAAGAGCCCAGGGCCATTACTGAAGATCTCCCCATAAACCCCCTGAGGGAACTGAGCCTGGGAGGAGGCTCTGCCCCCACCTGAGCAGCAGTACTTAATTTCTCACTGAATAGAAGCCCCTCCCCCTGCTGAAAGCCCTGAGGCTGCTGAGCAGCATTTGAATCTCAGACCCCAAGCACTGGTGAGGTACGGGTGGAGAGGAATCTCAGAAATCAAGTAACTGGATGGGAAAATGCCCAGAAAAGGGAAGAAAATATAAGACCATAGAAGGTTACTTTCTTGGTGAACACATATTTCCTCCTTGACTTTCTGATGAAGAAGAATAATGGTTAACATCAGGGAAAGACATAGAAATCAAGGACTCTATAGCCCAAACATCTGAATAGATATCCAATGGCCTCAGGCCATGGAAGAGCTCAAAAAGGATTTTGAAAAGCAAGTTAGACAGGTGGAGAAAAACTGGGAAGAGAAATGAGAGAGATGCAAGAAAAGCATGAGAAACGGGTCGATACCTTACTAAAGGAGACCCAAAAAAATGCTGAAGAAAATAACACCTTGAAAAATAGGCTCACTCAATTAGCAAAAGAGGTTCAAAGAGCCAATGAGGAGAAGAATGCTTTCAAAAGCAGAATTAGCCAAATGGAAAAGGAGGCTCAAAAGCTCACTGAAGAAAATAGTTCTCTCAAAATTAGAAGGGAACAGATGGAGGCTAGTGACTTTATGAGAAACCAAGAAATCACAAAACAAAACCAAAAGAGTGAAAAAAATGGAAGAGAATGTGAAATATCTCACTGGAAAAACAACTGACCTGGAAAATAGATCCAGGAGAGACAATTTAAAAATTTATGGGACTACCTGAAAGCCATGATCAAAAAAAGGGCCTAGACATCATCTTTCATGAAATTATCAAGGAAAACTGCCCTGATATTCTAGAACCAGTGGGAAAAATAAGCATTGAAGGAAACCATCAATCACCACCTGAAAGAGATCCAAAAATAGAAACTCCTAGGAACATTGTGGCCAAATTCCAGAATTCCCAGGTCAAGGAGAAAATCTTACAAGCAGCTAGAGAGAAACAGTTCCAGTATTGTGGAAATACAATCAGGATAACACAAGATCTAGCAGCTTCTATATTAAGAGATCAAAGGGTGTGGAATAGGATATTCCAGAAGTCAAAGGAACTAGGACTCAAACCAAGAATCACCTACCCAGCAAAACTGAGTATAATACTCCAGGGGAAAATATGGTCTTTCAATGAAATATAGGACTTTCAAGTATTCTTGATGAAAAGACTGGAGCTGAAAAGAAAACTTGACTTTCAAACAGAAGAATGAGAAGAAGCATGAAAAAGTAAACAGCAAAGAGAAGCCATAAGGGACCTACCAAAGGTGAACTGTTTACATTCCTACATGGAAAGACAATATTTGTAACTCATGAAATGTTTCAGTATCTGGTTAGCTTGGTGGGATTACACACACACATACACACACACACACACATACACGTACATGTGTGCACATACACACACATACACACATGCATGCACACACAGAGACAGAGAGCGCAGAGTGAACTGAATAGGATGGGATCATATCTTAAAAAAATTAAGGTAAATGTATAAGAGAAATGTATTGGGAGGAGAGAGGGTGAAATGGAATGGGGCAAATTATCTCTCACAGAAGAGGCAAGCAGGAGACTTTTTAGTGGAGGGAAAAAGAGGAGAGCTGAGGAAAAAAACATGAAGTTTGCTCTCATCACATTCGACTAAAGAAAGGAATAAAATGTCCACTTTTGGTATGAAAACCTATCTTACAATACAGGAAAGTGGGGGAGATGGGGATAAACAGGGTGGGGGGGATGATGGAAGGGAGGACAATGGGAGGAGGGAGCAATTTGAAGTCAACACTCTTAGGGAGGGATAGGATCAAAAGACAGAATAGAAACAATGGGGAGCAGGATAGGGTGGAGGGAAATATAGTTAGTCTTATGCAACACGACTATTATGGAAGTCATTTGCAAAACTACACAGGTATGGCCTATATTGAATTGCCTGCCTTCCCCAAGGGAATGGGTGGGGAAGGAGGGATGGGGAGAAGTTGGAACTCAAAGTTTTAGGAACAACTGTTGAGTATTGTTGTTGCTACTAGGAAATAAGAAATACAGTTAATGGGGAATAGATAGTCATCTGGCCCTACAGGACAAAAGAGAAGATGGGGACAAGGGAAGGGAGGGATGATAGAAGAGAGGGCAGATTGGTGATAGAGGAAATTAGAATGCTCGGTGTATTGGGGTGGGGGGAGGGGACAAATGGGGAGAAAATTTGGAACCCAAAAATTTTGTGAAAATGAATGTAAAAAAAAAAGTTAAATAAATAAATTTATATATCCAGAAAAAAAATAAAAGAAATGGTGAACAGGAAGGACTTCACAAAGGCCTGGTAGGACTTACAAGAACTGATGCTCAGTGAAATGAGCAGAGCCAGGAAAATATTATACATAGTAGCAGCCATGGTGTGAGAGGACTATTTCTGATAGTTCTAGCCCTTTACAGGAATGCAGAGGCCTAAAACATTCCCAAAGCGCTCCTGAGGCAAAATACCATCGGTATCCAGAGAAAGAACTATGGAATCAGAACACAGAATGAAGCAAGCTCTTTTCTCATTTTATGTTTGTTTTATTTTAGTTTTTCTCATGTTTTCTCCCATTCCTTTTAATTCTTCTATACAACATGGCTAATGTGAAAATGTGTTTAATAAGAATGTATGTGTAAAATCCATATAAAATTGCATGCCATCTCAACAAGGAAAGGGAGAGGGAGGGGGAGAAAATTTAAGATTTACGGAAGTGATTGTTGAAAACTGAAAACAAATAGTTAAAACAAAAAAAACATATTTCTGGAAATAAACTAAGTTGCAGCAATGTCTTGATCAAGGTCACCCTATTAGTTAGTGAAAGAGCCTAGCTCCCATGATTCTGGCTTCCATTCTGTTTTCTTTCCACTACATGGCCTAGTAGATTACACTGGGTTTCTAGTCTTTTTCAGAGATACCTACTTTATATATTTACTTCTTGCAGAATGAAGCCATCCCATAATTTTGATAGGATTTGAAAAGTTTCTTAGATTATATCCCTCATCTTCCTTTAAATTTCAAAAAAGGAAATAAACAAAGCAGCCCATCCTGGGCCTTTCCATCCCTCATTTTCACGGCAGGCCTCAGTGAATCATTGATATTTATCTTCTCAATCCGACATCTTGTTCAAGCAGCTTGTGTCAAGGTGCAGATTTGATCAATAGAGCTGAATGAAACCCTTTGGTTTTCTCAGTATTTATCTTCAGTGAAAGCAATTGATTTAGAAAATTTCAAAGCTTGTGATAGGAATCATTGAAATCTGCTGTTTTTGTCATTTGACAGCTATTGCCTGAGCTAGATTCTATCAGTTAGGATGATATTTTCATGTCAAGCTCTTGCTTGGGTTAAGGCCCAAGGATGAATGGTGTGGTGGGCATTTTTTTGGCAAGTAAAGTAGCCAATACCAGTGATACTCTTCATGGGCTTCGCTGCAGGGGAATAGTTCACGAGGTCCAGCTTGTGTGGTACAGAGGACAGGGAATAAACCTGCAGTTAAAGGACCTGGATTCAGATTGTGATTCTGCCCCTTGCTATCCCTGCCACTCAAACGAGCCATTCAGCTGGTAATGCCCCTATTTCCTCAAGTGTTTATTGACTGATTCATTGATGTTATAGACAACAACCAAAACAAGAACACCTTGACAGTGACTTCACTTTTTTCTAATAACAGAGGGTTCTTTTCTTTTTCTCTCATGTTTTTTTAGAGAGAATGAAGAACCATTATCTTTTTTCAGTCATTTTAGTGGTGAGGCTACAGCCAAGAAGTCATATACCCTACAAATTTGATTTGGAGAGATTATGAATAAATATGACTAAGGACAGTGAAAGTGTCATGTAAATGAGTAGAATGAATTGATTAACGTTACCCTAATAGTCAACATAGTTCATGCCTTTTGTTGGAGGGAGGAAGGCCATCATACCACCTGACATTTGAAAGTCTCAGAAAAGATATTTTTAGTGCAAAATAAGGAGATGTTGCCCAATACAGAAAGTAATCTAGACCTGAAATGGGCTGCCTTGATCCCTTGATCTCCATCATTGGAGGTATCCATGCTACAATTAATTGCCTGACTGGCAGGCAAGTGGGGCAGGAGGGATTCATGCATCAAATGGCATGGATTAGATGAGCTTTGAGGTCTCTTTAAGCTCTATAATGATAGTATTCTACATGTATTTTCTCTTCCATATAACAAGGATATATGTCATCCTTATTGGGAATAAGCCCTTTAATAGACCAGTTCTAATCTCTTACCTATAATTTTAGAAGATGATCTGCTGAAGGGGGGGGGAAATGGACTGCTTCTATTCCTGGAGTGGGCCATTTTATGACTTCTTTTAAAATGAGATATTAATTTGGGGGAAGATTAATCCAGGTTCCCTTCTATCACCAGTCATACTTCAGGATGTGCTCAAATGCTCCATTATGGCTAGGACAAAGGACCTGTCTAGAATTTAAAAGAACAACCAAGAACACAGTTCATTACAGAAGAAAAGTTTAGTGAGGCACACAGACAGAAGAGGGATAGCATGCCCATTTTGATGGGTTAATTGAATTAGTTAAAGCAACAGTCAGTCCGTGCTGAGAATTAAAATCATATACCCAGAATTATGGGGCTATTAATAGAAGTTGATGTTTCAATGCCCTAGAATTCATCAAATAATACTTTTATCAAAGGATTATTATGTGCTTAGGACTGTGGTAGATATACATAATATAAAGAAAAAAGGAACAGTATTTTTTATCATGAAGTTCATATTCTTTGAGGGAAACAATATGCACACAGATAAATGCACAACTTGTTCAATATACGTTTGTCAGGAATTCCTCTGGCCAACTATCACAGAACAAGACCCGTATTTCTCCTCCTCAAGGTATTCTGGAGTGACTTTAATGGGTTTGGGAGTGTCTCTCCTCAGTTTCTTCATCCACAAAACGGGGATAGTAATTGTGCCTATCTCCCAGGATTCTTTTGAGGATAAATTGAAATATTTGTAAATTGCTTTGCAAATCTTAAAAGTATTCTATAAATGCTAGCTATTATCATCTAGTACTCCTCCCCCTCGCCTTATTAGATACTTAGATACTGGTAATGACTATCTCAGTTCCATTTGCACCCTTAACATACATTGATTTTATATATATGCATATTCATATATGTATATATATATACATGTAATCTTGAAGATTCAGTTAAAAAACAAACATACAAATGTCCCTCTCTCCCTTTATATACAGACTTTAAGGGGCACACGTCTAGTTCAATTTACGTATAACACTGATACTATCAAGTACATGACCAGATATGACATAACTACAATATGAATTTTGCAAAAGCAGGATAAGACCCACGTAAACAGGAAAAATATCCAGATGTTAGCTCCTTTGACATTTCAAAATTCTCCAGGTTGTTTATCTTTCTTTATCTCTTCTCCTAAAATAGGAAAGAAACCAACATTAGAACAAGCAAAGGAATAATAGTTTTTCAGAAGGAGGAATGATATTTTTAAATTAATTATTTTTTTAATTTTTGACTAGGTAAAAGAGACCCATTTTTGCTTCAATTCTTATTAAACCTTAATCACTAAATGGGTGTTGCCTCAGTCAAACTGAAACCTGTTGAGACCTTAGTTTGAATAGGTCAAGGAACCCTAGTGCATTCTGGGCCATCTCCAGTTGTCCAGATCTGCGTCTGTCCACTACATCCAAATGGCTCTGAAAGAGAGTAAGACCAATGACTTAGCACATCGCTCCCTTACTTAAATCCAATTCACTTGCATGTCATGGCACCGGCTCCATGAAATCATGGTTCTCTTAAAGAATGAAGCAAAAGCAACAGCAAAACAAGACAAGAGGGAGAAGATCCAAGACCTCTTCCCTTAACCCATGGTCTCTCACTGACCATGATCAATGAAGGAATGGAACCAAGGGAGATCCGCCAATAAGAAAGAATGCATGAGTCTAATCATCAGGGACTTTTTTCAAATGCATTCTCCTATTAAAAATTGAAAAGGCTTCTCTTAACCTAGAGCTTGGAAGACTGAATCTAGGAGCATCATGTCTATTATGCATACTCAAGTATGTCCAAAGAACTTTTATTTTCATGTAATTCATTGTGCTTTAGAAGAACCCTAAATGCCCTCCAGGCTCCTGCATGAGGGGAAGGAGACTGTGTCAGATTTTAATGACCCTTGTAACCTTCTGAACTCACTAAACAAAAATGAAACCACTAGATGGAAAGGCTCAAAAACCCTTGAATTAGTCTATGAGAGTAAGACTAGCCTCAATGACTCAACATTTCCTTTTCTACTTTTGAAAATTCTGAATGTCATTTTCTTAAGATCCCCAACCCCATAATATGAATCTCTCTCTCTCTCTCTCTCTCTCTCTCTCTCTCTCTCTCTCTCTCTCTCTCTCTCTCTCTCTCTCTCTCTCTCTCTCTCTCTCTCTCTCTCTCTCTCTCTCTCTCTCTCTCAATTCTAGCTAGACCCAGAAAAACATCCTCACCAAAAACATCATTAAATTTTCCTGGTTAAATGATTCCCCATTCCCTCTAGGACCCAAGCAGACTGAGCTCAATTCCACCAGGTTCTAAGCAAACCTGATCTGTTTGGACAGCCCTTAATATTGTAAATATGCTCTTGCCATAAAGTTGTATTCCTTGCCTAAGTTATTGCATGCTCCATGTTTTCTTATACTGAACCTTGGTGTTCTAAGTTTGCAAGAAGACAGATTCGTCACATACATCTTTCTCATGTGAAGTAATTATGATTTCAATGGAAAACATTAATCATTAAGGGTCTCAAGAGACACCTACTTATGTAGGAGTAGGCATTAGAAATAAAACCTGAATTGGATGTTCTAAGGTAAAGAGGTGAGAAAGGAAAGCATCCTGACTATGACAGGTATCCTGTTCAAAGGTTAGGCATACAGGATGGAATGCCACTCATCAAGAAATAGGAATGAATTCAATTTGGCTGGAAACAATGACCCACTACATTTGAATTCTTGAGAGAGTGAGGAAGGAGGATATCATACTTTTGGAAAGATAGTTTTGGCAGCTGAGCTGAGGATGGTTTGACATGGAGAGATACTTGAAATAGGGAGACCAAGCAGAATGTGATTCCTATGGTCCAAGTGAGTGGTTTCCAGGGCTTGCACAAGAGTAGAATATATACGTAGAAAAGGGCAGGTGTAGCAGAGATTCTATGAAGGTAGACTTGAAAAGACTTGGTTACAAGGTACATATGTGGGGTAATTTTCAATAAGGAATCCGGGATAATGAAACTGAGAGCCTGGGTGACTGGGAGAATGGTGGTACTATCAATAATAATAGGAAAATTGAAACAAGGGATAGATTTTAAGGAAAGATGATAGGATCTGTTTTGAAGATCTTGATGATTTGGGTATGAAATTTGAAATATCGAAAAGGCAGTTCCTAAATTACATTGAAGATCAAAAGGAGAATTATGGTTACATATAAGGATCTGGGGATCACCTACAGAGTTCATGAGATCACCAAATCAGTCAGTAAACATGTATTAAGTACTTAGTATATACCAGGCTTAGTGCTAAGCTCTGGCGATACAGGTATAAAAAAAAGGAAGTCCTTGACATCAAAGTGCTTACAATATGAGTGAAGAAAATACACAAAAGGAAGCTGAAAAGTTGGTCAGTGGAAGGTATCTGATGCAGTGTCATGATGGAAATGTTCAACAAAGGACAACCTTCATGAAAATGAAGCATTTACTGGCCTAGGTGCCACTCTGAAATGGAAATGGAGGGAAGAGCTCTCCATGAGCCCTACATTCAGAAGGGCAGAGGGGATTGATGATGACTGAGTGCAGAGATTCACGCGATTTTGCCAGATAATAAAGTTTTGATAATAAGGATCCTGGGGCCATGCTGAAGAAATCCAAAGGAGTGAAGACAGGCAGAAAATGATGAATATGTTGAGAGAAATGATATAGAATGATACTGTATACAGTGAAATGAGAAAAGAGTCAAAGACTCTTCTCCTTAAGAGTTAAGGCAAAGCTTTAGGGATACTCATATTTAGCATTATGGCTTGAACAAAAAACCAACAAAGGAGTTTAATGAGCAGTAGGAGATTCAGGTGAGATCAGTGTTAAAAAAAAAAAAACAAAAACCCAGGAATATATTCAGGAGAAGGCACTGATTGATGGTGTCAGAGTCTGAAGAAAAGTCAAGAAGAATTGAAAAATATCTCTTAGATGGGGCAATTAATAGATCATTGGTAACCTTGGAGAGAATAGTTTCAGTTGAATGAGGGAGTTGGAAGCCAGATTGCAGAGAATGTGGAAGAAAGTAAGAGTAGAAAAATTGGACACAAAAATTTTAGAATGCTTCCTCAAAAATTTTAGCTATGGAGAGAAGGAGAGATACAGAAAAATAGCTACACAACATAGTTAAATCAAGGGAGAGTTTTTAAAGCTGGAGTAGAAATAGGGCTATCTGTAAGCTGCAGAAAGTGAACCAGGACAGAGAGAGACACAGAGACAGAGAGGGAGACAGACAGAGACAGAGAGAAATACACATAGAAAATGAGGATTGCTGAGTAAGTGGGATAAAGGTCAATCTCCTGTAAAATATGGTAACAGAAGGAATCAAGGATGCATGTAAAGGAGTTAACCTTGGCCAGGAATGAGGCATTTGTTCATTTGAGCTGGAATAAAGGAGAAGATAGTGGGGGGAGGCACCTGAGGGATGTGAAATGTAGAGGGAGAAGAAGGAGGTTTCAGCTAACAATCTCTGAGAAGTTGGAATTGGGGTTCTCAGCTGAGAGAATTGGGAGAATGAAAGCCATGGGATGTTTAAAGAAAGAGGAAAAAGTTTGAAAAAGCAACTGTCATGACTAGGATAGTAATTGATTAAACTGATCAAGGAGGATATCCTTGCCACTGGGAGGGACTGGTTAAGATTATACAAAACAAATTTATGCATACACTCTCATTTATTGGGCACCATTTCATGATTTCCTCCAACTTTCTTCAGCAGTGCAAGAATAGGAGACAAATCAGAGGATGATGGGAATAATCCAAGGTTGGGATTTGGAAAGACAAGATTGGTGATAGGATGAGAAGGCAGACTCGAAAGTAGGGTATAGAGTAAAACTGAGCTGAGAAAGGGCAGAGTATAATCAGTGTAGACGCAATAGCTCAGGAAAGCCTGAGGGGTGAAGGGATTGGGCATATATCTGAAATGTAGCTTTTCTTTTATTTTTGCACTGAATGTTGTGACTTTATTGATGGGATATGATACAGGATTCGAGGCTTCTCCTACTTACTCCAAGGGTGCTTTGGGATAAGGATGTTGATGGGCCATGGGATCTCTAGTATAGAAATATAGGTTAGGGATGTGGGCTCCTCAGTGGTGGGTAGTATAGGAGGCAGGAGGCATTACTAAAAATATTAATGGAATTGTCATATTGCTCGTGGTTCACTCCCATCATGAACATTGGGGCATGAGCAAAAGAGGCAGAAATAATAATCCACCTGGCTCCACCCTTCAAGAGAATCCCAACCTTTTCCATGGTGGTAAAGACACCAGTGGACTTTACAACATACTCGACTTCAGCAACTCTCTCTTTAATATTAGTGGGATCTCACTTCTGGAAGATGGTAATGGGTTTTCCACTGTTCTTTAGCTTTCCTTTCTCAGCCTTGACAGTGTCCTTGAACTTGCCAGGGCTGAGACATATTGAACATATAAACCATGTAGTTCAGGCAAATGAAGGGGTCATTGATGGTCACATTTTCTATTCCACCTGGATGTAGCCCTAATCACCAGGCCCCCAATATGCAAATCTGTTGACCCCAACCTTCACCATCCTATGATAGAGATGAGACTGAAGAAGCAGATTCTGGCACCAAGCTTGGGAGAAGAGCTGAGAGCTATAACTTCTACTTCTTCTCCTTCTCCTTCTTCTCCTTCTTCTCCTTCTCCTTCTCCTTCTTCTCCTTCTTCTCCTTCTTCTCCTTTTTCTCCTTCTTCTTCTCCTTCTTCTTCTTCTTCTTCTTCTTCTTCTTCTTCTTCTTCTCCTTCTTCTCCTTCTTCTCCTTCTCCTTCTTCTCCTTCTCCTTCTCCTTCTTCTTCTCCTTCTTCTTCTTCTTCTTCTTCTTCTTCTTCTTCTTCTTCTTCTTCTTCTTCTTCTTCTTCTTCTTCTTCTCCTTCTTCTCCTTCTCCTTCTTCTCCTTCTCCTTCTTCTTCTTCTTCTTCTTCTTCTTCTTCTTCTTCTTCTTCTTCTTCTTCTTCTTCTCCTTCTTCTCCTTCTTCTCCTTCTCCTTCTTCTCCTTCTCCTTCTTCTTCTTCTTCTTCTTCTTCTTCTTCTTCTCCTTCTTCTCCTTCTTCTCCTTCTTCTCCTTCTTCTTCTTCTTCTTCTTCTTCTTCTTCTTCTTCTTCTTCTTCTTCTTCTTCTTCTTTCTTCTTCTTCTTCTTCTCCTTCTCCTCCTTCTTCTTCTTCTTCTTCTTCTTCTTCTTCTTCTTCTTCTTCTTCTTCTTCTTCTTCTCCTTCTCCTTCTCCTTCTTCTTCTTCTTCTTCTTCTTCTTCTTCTTCTTCTTCTTCTTCTTCTTCTTCTTCTCCTTCTCCTTCTTCTTCTCCTTCATCTTTACCTCTTTGTCATATTTCACCATTTTGGAAGCCTCCAATCTGCTAGAGAGGAGTTCTCTATATTTTTAGCTATGCCATTCCTGTAGTGAAATGAAATCTCTCTGTCTCTATCTTTCTGTCTATCTGTCTATCCCTCTGTGTGTCTCTCTCCTCTGTCTCTGTCTCTCTGTCTCTCTCTCTCTCTGTCACACACACACACTCACACTTACACACACACATCCCCAAACTAAGGATGGAATCATTCCAGTTTGATAATGCATTCCAGAGCTAAATTTTCCAAATGTTCAGATTCATCATTATGGGATTATGTATCACTGAAGAGGAAATCCCTGAGAAAGTGGTTTGAAACTCCCTGTCTTCTATCGCTTTCTTCCACATCTATTTAAGAAGATCTAATGACCATTATCAGTATGATGATTGACAGTGTATATGATGATCAAATGCCCTGAGATCAAATTAGAGTTTTTTCCCTACAAAATGTACAGAAAAAGTAATGTTTTCCCTTCTTAGAAAGTAAAAGTCTTGTGTCAGTTTGCTAATTACTGATACTGCTACTCCTATAAAGGAAAATGTCATTAAGTTCCAAGAAAGAATAAAACAAAATAGACATTTAAAAATCTAACTCTGCATATACACAAGCTTAAGTATAGCTCTCTGTCTCCATCTGTCATTGTCTTTCCTCTTTTTCCTCCCTCCCCCACCCTCTCCTCTCCTTTTGTTTTTTTGTGTGATTACAATACTGTTTACTGTCTACAATTATTAGAACAGCA
The DNA here is from genome assembly GCA_023548195.1 of Bettongia penicillata ogilbyi. NCBI lineage: Eukaryota > Metazoa > Chordata > Mammalia > Diprotodontia > Potoroidae > Bettongia > Bettongia penicillata. The sequence continues at coordinate 41,177 of JAJHZJ010000046.1, read as the reverse complement.
TTTGTATGGGTCACTAGGTGAACGTGAAATTGAAAGACTGAATTCAAATACTGCCTCAGTAACTTATTAACTGTTTGACCTTGAATAAGTTACTTAACCTCTACCAACCTCCATTTCCTCATCTGTAAAATTGGAGATAATAAGAGACTATGTTAAATAGTTGTTTTGGGACTCAAAAGAGTTAATGTTTAAAGTACTTTCTTTTAGAACACAATTTATATATTTGCTATTAGACTTTGCTAGCAATATAAGAATCAGAAATGGCTATGTGAGGTCCATGGAAGAAAAACACAAATGTTGTAGTAGTGGTGGTAGTAGTAGTGGTAGTAGTAGTAGTAGCAGTAGTAGTAGTAGTAGTAGTAAAGTGTAGACTTGTGGTTGAAATAATACCATCCATTCCTAGCTCTGATACCTTAACTAGGTGAAGATACAACCCCAGCAATAAAACATTTTTAAAAACTGTTAACAGTGTGAGAAATATAAGTAAAGAGACTTTGGAAACTACTATCTAAAATTAAATATCAGCAGACAGGATATGTATTCCATTTGACTAGGGGATTTCCTTGTGCCCTCCAGATTATGCATATTAGAATCAATCTAATTTAGAGTGAGCACATTAATTCCAGACATTAAAGCATATGGCTTTCTAGCACATATTTAAAGAACAACAGTAAGAATGAACTATAATAAAGAAGGAAAATATCAAGAATGATCATTGGATCTGCAGATACTTCAGAGCAGAAGTTTCAGGCTTGGGGAAGTCTCCCTGTTCTATTGCCTGTCTGTCCAAAATGCTACATTATAATCTACCTTCTATTACCCAAATCTTCTCAGTAAACTCATTTGTCTTACCTACAAAAACACAAGGTTTTAACTAGATTCAGATAGCTATTAGATGGAGACTCCAACCTGTCTCTAAATGTTAGGATTTTTCCTAAGGGCGCAAAGCAATTGTGATTTAACTCATTGTTAATTATCTAAAATAAATTCCCTAAAACCAAAGATGAAGGAATGGCATGACCCTTGAGGGTCATTAGTTTGCATGTGGGTTTAAAATGAGCTGATTATTATGCTAGGCTATTACAAAAATATGTTCAAATTTTCTCAGTGGATACCAAGACATAGCATCTACCAAAAGGGAAGGGGAGAGGTAATTCAACTTTTATAGTCTTGATGAAGCAATAAAACCTCATAACCTATCTGCTCAAGCAGAGTAGCTCAATAAATTGTGACTTTGAAGACATGTGGAAATTTGTGCTTGAATACAAAAATAGATTCCTTCATCATTTTTAAAAATATTTAGCCTTGATGATGAAGCAACAGCAACTGTCTTGTAAAATGTCTGCTCTGGTACATTTTGTTTTGTTTTAAGAGAAATTAGTTCTTTCATTTAATGATATCATGGGGAAAAAGTCACTATTACTGAGTACTTGGAGGGGGTCCAATTTCTGATCCCTGCTCCACCACTCATTAGCTGAGTGATGTTGGACAACACCCTTTATCTCTTTCAGGTTCATGTTCTTCATCAAAAAAATCCTAGATTTTTGTGAGGATTAAATGGGACAGTTTATACAATTCACTGTTCTTCAGTTGTTCCAGAAATGTTCAATGCTTCATTGCCCCATTCAGAGTTTTCGTGGCAGACAGCAATGTGGTTTGACATTTCTTACTCCAGGTTGTTTTACAGATGAATAAACTGAGGCTAACTGGATTAAGTGATTGTCCAGATTCACACCACTAGTAAGTGTCCAAGGTCAAATTTGAACTCAGGTCTTCCTGACTCCAGGACCAGTGCTCTATCCTCTGTACCACCTGGTTGCCCTCAATGTACACAATATGCTCTCTGTTAAAGAATAATTTATGCAATTGATTAAAAGTAGTAAAAATTGTCCTTCCCCACAGCCTCTTATTTTTGGTCAAATTATTTTACTGCTAGGGAAGCTGGAAAGATGTCTGGAGAAAAAATTTGTTTACATGAACATCTTGTACCATATGCCATAATATGCTCAAAAATGGATATAGATATCATGAATATTAATGGTCATATTTTTTCAAGATAGTAGAATGGAACCAGATGAGACAAATTTCACAGTTATGGCTAGGGTAAATTTCCTTAAACAAAAATGAGACAGAGACATAACAAAAAATAAGATAGCTTAAATCCATTACAGGAAATTTAAAAAACTTTTTTCTGAGCAAAATTAATGCAACTAAGAAAAGAAGCAAAGTTTTTGAATGGAAAACACATATGAACAAAATATATTTAATGAAAGTCTCATATCCAAGATACATTGAGAGGAAAAATACAAATATATAAGACAAAGAAGCATTACACACACACTCACACACACATACATATATGTGTATGCACATTATTGTCATGAAATTATCAATAAAAAAATTGCAAACCATCAATGAACAAATGAAAGAACAGCCAATGAAGAAACATTGATTGTTCACTTACAATGTGTCAAACACTGTACCAAGTACTGAAGCTCCAACAGGAGCAAGTATCAGCCTGAGAGCTGGTCAAAAGGGATGTTTTAGACAGAAGGGAAGTCAGAGGAAGGATGACTGAGGTCACATGGGGCTATTGACTAGCACATGTTTTCTAGGAATGGCAATGCTGGTTTTGTCACTCATCTCAGAAAGTGTGTTGAAGAGAGTAACAGGTTGTTTGCTTGCAGGGTGACAGGGCATGGGGGTGGTAAGAAAATGGAGTGATGGGTGCAGGTCTTGGCAACTAATCAGAAGCTTGAGTTTTGGGTTTGACGAGGAGATTGAATAACAGGACAATGGCAACTTGAAGCTGGTCAGAGAACAGCAATTATACTCAGTAATAATTTTGAATAATTATCAATGTGAGAGGGAGTATAGAGAGAAATATTTATACCCTGTTTGGGCAGTTATGAGTTAGCATAACCAGTCACCATTTTGGAAATAAATTTATCATTTTGTTGGGAAACAAAATGTGACCCCAGAAATTCTATGGCAAGGAGCACTTGGCATCTTGATGAAATTAAAGCTAGTCACAAAGTTCCCATATAATGACAAAATTATCGATAGCAACATTTATTATGGTGGAAGAGAAAGAGAACCAAATTGGTTGCCCATTGATTGGGAAATGGATAAATGATCTATATTAGATAATTTCAATTGACAATTACTAACCTATACCAAATAATGAAGGGCAACTAGTTGGTGAAGTGGATAGAATTCTGGACCTGAAGTCAAGATGACTCAACTTTCCAAGTTCAAATCTGGCCTCAGACACTCATTGTTTGACCCTGGGCAAATCACTTGATCCTATTTATCTCAGTTTCTTCAGCTGGCGATGGCAGCAGATGGCAAACCACTCCAGTATATTTGCTAAGATAATTTCAAATGCAGTCACAAAGTGGCCAACATAACTGAAAAATGCCTGAAAAACAGCTACAGTAGTAATGAATATGAAGAATTCAAAGCAAGGTGAAAGAAGTCAGATAAACTGAGCAAGAGGCAAGTGAATGAAGTAGGATGGCAATCTGGAGCCATGGAAATAGAAATATCAAGAGGGAAAGCAACAGCAACAGAGGTCTGTGAATCCTGCAGAATGATAGTCAAAGAACTGTGGAGGGAAGGAAAGGTGAGGCTCTAGGCGTGGATCACAGCGTATCCTGTCTAGCTATAAAGCCATTGGGCAACGTGGAGGTAGAGTAGATAGAACACTGGACCTGGAGCCAGGAGGACCTGGATTTAAATCTGGCCTCAAACACTTACGATGTGGCCCTGGGCAACTCACTTGATCTTTTGCCTCAGTTTCCTTACTTGTAAAATTAGCTATAGAAAAAAAAAAATCTCAAACCACTCCAACATCTCTTTGCCAAGAAAATCCTAAATGGGGTCATGAAGATCTGTATAGAACTGAAACAACTAAACTTTAACAAAATAAAACCATTAAAATGTGAGCTTGTCAGGAGTAGGGGTTATTTTTTTTCCTTTCTTTATATTCCCATTGCTTTTCATGGTGCCTGGCTCATAGTAGGGACTCAGGAAAAGCTTATTTATTGGCTGTGTCTTTCTGGTATGGTGGCAATTCATGAAGAAGGAATCTTTTTCCTTTGTTCTCTTATTTTTGTTTTTGTTATGAGGGATAGTTGTATAGAGAGGTTAGGAGAAGGCGTGAGACAGTAAGTATGAATGTAAAAACAGAGGATACAAGTAAAAATTAGCCACAAGCTAGTCATTAATTAACCACAAAAAAGCCATTTAATGACATAAAAGCAGTACTGATTTTAACATTGATAATGATAATATTGCAAGTATAGCTGACATTCACTTTACGTGAATTTTCTCATTTATATTCATGATAAAATGTTGAGATATAGGCGATGTTAGAGACTAGAAAACAGACTCAAAAAAGATATTGCTTTCCTGTCATTCCACCGGTTATAAGAAACTTGAAATTTTTGTGATCTTAATTTCAATGTTAGAGTCACTAGGGCACATTTAGAGTAATATTTTGAATGTTTTTCAAATGACAGCCTTTAAATTAAGAAGGCAATTTTATATCAATTCATTGTTTAAATTAATTATATATATATATATGATCTATTTTTCTTATCTCCTTTTCCATTATTTTCCTTCTGTCCCATCACAGTGCCCCCTCTTCCATTTTAATAATCTTTTGCAGGTGTCAGGGCTTTTTAAATATCTGTCCTTTATTTGTTCTCTTATTTCTAAGTCTGAACATCTGAGGTAAGACCCTTCTGGTTGCCTAGTCTTGGTAATCATGATCTCTTGTTTTTCTGTTATTTTTACTCCCCCAGAATAACTGAGCTATCTTCTTGGAGGAACATACACACACACACACACACACACACACACACACACACACACACATGCACAGAATTATTGTCAATGTGATGCTTTTCATCAGGAATCATTTGTCAGGGAAGGTCACTGTCAGGTCAATGCCCAATGTGGAACAGGGGGTTAAATATTACCTAACGTTTGAGTAAGAACAGAATTTCACTGCAGCTGCTCCCCGTAGTGTAAGATTCGGAAGACATTGGCCATCATCCATCAATCAGATTGCTTACAAATATGGCTAACGACATCAATTCCAGTACTTGGCTTAAGGTCAAAGCCCAATTTCTGCCTTTCCTTCTGAGCCTTCCTTTTGTTGTTCCTCTCCATTCTCCTTTTGATCTGCAAACTCTCTGGGGTCCTTTTTCATGTCCCAAGGGTGATGTGTGTATATTTAGTTTAATAGCTCTCATCATCTACTGTGATATATATGTGTGCAGAGATTTATGGAGACTCTGGAATGTCTTCACAATGAACTCCTAAGGACACCCATATCCTTCTGTGGCCATTGATGTCTGTTAAAATGAATATAAATCCCCAGGCTGAAAGAAATAGGGAGAAGAGAATAGCTCCATTGTGAAAAAAAAATAAAAACAGAAGAAACAAAGTGGAAGAATACACACCCAGTCCTTGTCCTTTTCTAATCTTATTCCCAGAATGCTTATGTGCAGAACCTTGACTAGTCTGGGGAGAGAAGAATTTTGGATTAGGCTGGCATCCACCTGAAAGAAAAAGAAGAAATGTCCTCCCTGTCATCATTGCAACACCCTAAGGTCCTCTTGGGGTATTGGATCTGACAGCAACTCATCCACCATATTACTACCATGCTCCCTCAAACTCCTAGAGATATTGCCTGCTGTTACTTCATACACACAAACACACACACATACACACATGCATATACATAGTATGTACATGCATGTGTGTATATATGCATGTGTAAATGCACTTGTATGTGTACATTTTAAACAAAGTAATTGACAAGCAAATGACAAGCAAAAACTATTTATTTTGCTATTTTTACCTCCCAACACATACACACACACACTCACACATGTAGTTAAGTAGATAGAGCGATATAGATATACAGATATAGATAGATATAGATATAGATAGATATGGATGTGGATATGGATGTGGATGTGGATGTAGAAGTAGATGAGATAGAGATAGAGACAGGGATAGAGATAGAGATAATGGAGATATATTCCTCCTCTATACACCCAGCCCATCGTCCCTTGTGACAAAGAACCTTTTTAAAAGAAAAATGTAATCAGTAGCTCAAAATGCTTGTGAATTGATGGATGGATTGAGGAAAGGATTACCCGCATAGTTCCTTCCACTTAGCCACTGTGTTTGGCATCTATATTCCCTGCAGTGTTATTGGACCCTCCCCATGTGTTCGCCTTACTTCACTAAGTAGCACCCATGATCCATGGCTATCTTTATTCGCTTGCTGATATTAGAACCTTCTTGTTTGATCATTTCAGTGATATACACATGTTGAAGTGGTCATTCAAAGGCTAACTTTTCTAGTTGTGGGCCTTAAATTGGCCAAAGTACTTTTTTTCTTTCTCCCCACAGTGTCAATTGTCCCCCCTTCAATATGAACTGTTAAACTGATTTCTTTATAATCCTTATCAGTTTTAGAAAAGAGTTTTGGTTTTGAAGTTGTTTGGTTTGTTTTTAGTTCTGGAATATGATGTCATTTTTGTGAGTCATTTGTGTTAGGCAATATTTGAACATGACCATTGGAAAGGAACTTTATTTCATTGGGGTCAGATTACATTTGAAAAATTGTGTCATGACTTTAATAAATTGGTCAGTCAATACATATTTATTAAACTCCTACTATGTTCCAGTTACTGTCCCAGGTGCTGGGGATATGAAGAAAAAGGCATCAATGAGTCCCTGTCCTCAAGGAGCTTACAATCTAATGGAGGAAACAACATGCACATAGAAACAAACTATTTACTGGATAAATAGACAATAAGCAACAGAGAGAAGGCACTAGAGACTAGGCTTCTTGCTTCTGAAAAAGCTTGCTGTGGCATCCCAAAAATCTCCTATCAACATGGAATGGAAACTACCAAGATCTCAGTTGAAGTACAACTGCATGACAATGAAGTGGATTGTAATAAATATGTTGTAGCACATTGCTAATCATGACTTCCATGCCTCCCAAGGATTTTTGCAAGTGTCATCAATTAACATTCCCTAGCTGACTGGAAATCTCCATCCATGCTGGAAGTCCCCATCCATGTTGGAAAGCCCACAGGCATATCAAATTCAATTTGTCCAAAAACTGAACTCATCATCTTTCTTCTAAATTTACCTCTTCATTGAATGTTGATCTTTCTCATGAGGATATCAGCATCCTCTCAATCATCTAGCTTCCTGACCCTTTCGTTATTCTTGACTCTACCCTCTGTATTATCTTACATATCCAGTCAGTTATTAACATCTCTTCTGTCTCTCCCTTTCTTTCCATTCACACCACCCTCTCAGACCCTCACCAGTTCTCACCTGGACCACTATAATAATTGGCTTCTCTACATGTAGCCTCTCCATATCAATCAATCAATGTTCGACATCAGTGGTTTCAACTTCAAACAGAAATGAAACCACTGAGCCATACATTGTAATTCCAATGGTGCACATTTTGACGTAGGAAAGCACATGAGATTATGTATTTTATTAATATATTAACATGTAACAGCTACACGGGGACTACATTTGATCATGTTTAGATCACACTTGAAAGTTGTGGGGGCTATATGTGGGCTATAAAGCCTGGGTTTGACATCTCTATTCCACACAATTGATGAAAAACCTCCCTAAAAGTGAGGTCTGCATATTCTACTCCTGTGCTCAAGAAGCTTCAATGACTCCCTGATTCTTCGTGGATAAAGTTCCAACTCCTCTGTCATTTAAAACCCTTCACATATAGTAAAAGAATGAAGGATATATAATTTATTAAGCACTTACTATTTGCAACAGACAGTGCTAAGTTCTGGGGTTACGAATAGAAGAGTAAGATAATGGTGGAGACAAGATATTTGGGAGATTTCAGCTGCAAGTCAGATGGAAAGGTGCCATGGTCCCTGGGACATCACAGAGAAATATCCTAATGACTCATTTTTGTATCATTTCTACTGACAAAACAGCATCAGGTTCCAATGTTGAATCATTTGATGATGCCAAGGATCTTGGTGGCAAGAACTATTTTTCTGGATTCTTAATAGTCCTGTCTATAACATCTCCAAAGTCTGTATTTCCATCGGATTGCTTCCTAGAATGACATCTGAGGGCACTTGGCTGGAAGCACTGATATTCCCAAGGTTCTCTGCTTAAGGGTCTTGAATTGTCTTCATCTAAGTATGAGGGGGAAATTTGGGTCAAGGGAGTGGTGGTTTTTCGATTTTCATGGCCCATGTTTCTTCCTGTCTCTCAGGATGATCTGCTGTTTTAGCTAGGCTGCTTGCCTGCTCTATGAGTGGCAGTTTGTGTGGATGGCTGCCCCCTTCTCCACAGAAGCCACCACTGAGAGTGTTCCGATGGTAGTAAGAGTGTTGGTCTGGGGTGAGATAGCTATCACTCTTACGACCTTATGCCTTTCTACCTGTTGGATCCATTTTGGGCCATAGGAGGTTCTGAGGAAGGTGAGTCCCCTTTGTCTTCCCTTAGTGGTAGCTGTGGGACCTAAGATAGAAGCTAGTCTAGTATTTTGGGTGGGGTGCTGCTTTTCCCAAAGTTCTTATGTTCAGGCTCTTAGGCAATCTCCATCAGGATCTGAGGATAGATGGTGGCCAAGGATATGGTGGTGATTGGGCTTGACTGGTCCATACTGCCTCCCATTTGTCCCTCAGGAAGCTTCACTGCTTCAACTGGCTTGCTAGTGGCTACAGTACATCTTTTAAGATTCATTACACATTACTCTGTCCATTTACATTTCAAATATACTATCATAACTGCTATTATTTAGACCACCTCCTGTCTCAATGTCTTTGCACAGGCTGTGCCCTCTGCTTGAAAGGCCCTCCCTCCTCATTTCTGCCTGTTAATTGTATCTTTTTACATTTCCTTGTTTTATTATAATTATTATTATTTTCCCTTCTCAGACAAATAAAGCCTTTTGATGTCAGAGACGACTTTATTTTTTCTTTAAGCTCCTTTCCTAGCTTAATTACTAGATCATAGCAGATATTTCATAAATGCTTGTTCAATTGAATTGAACAGATGACCTGAGAAGGAAGCAGACAGCTCATGGGAGTCAATAGTGATGTCCATCCATGCAGAGGCATACTTTGCTACCTGCATGAGACTAAATGAGCCACAGGAAGGATGCCAGGATTTATGTTGGACTCCTAAAAGAGAGTTTGTAGAAAGTTCCCAACTAGACTCATGCAGAGGATGAAGAAAGGTCAAAATCTCCCTTCATGCTACTGATTACAGGGAGTTCGGAGATTGACCAAAAAAGGAAATACCCAGTGGAAAGGGATTTTACCAGCTTTGCATATAAAACAAGCTCCCTCTGGTCCTTCATTCTCTATCCTGTTTTCATAAAATCATGACAATCAGAAGAGGCTCGGGCATCTAGTGAGGCTGGATAAAAATACCCTCAGCCAATTACACAATAATTGAGCATCTGTGCTTGTTCTTAATCCTCAAAGAACAGAGAATTCACAATTGTCCCAAACCCCCAGGAATCCCTCTTCTTATTGTACATCTCTAATGGTCAGGAAGTTCTACTATATACTATCTGCATTGGACAAGTCACTTTACCTCTGAGCCTCAGCTTTCTTATCCACAGATTCTCTTGATGTTTTCCTTTTTTGCATCCTGCCATTAGAGTGTGAGTCTTGTGAGAGCAGACTGGTTTTGCTTTGCATTGTATCCCTAGAACTTAGCCTAGGGCTTAGTACATAATAAGCACTTAATAAATGCTTGGTGGCTGATTGATAGCTGTGTGTGCCTGTGGCATTCTGCCTTATGTCGAGCTGCGGAAAAAAAATATTCTTTTAATCTGTAAATTTGGTAAAAATAGTACTTTTTTTTGGTTTAATGAGGCATTCTCATAAAATCCATTGTTCCCCCTACAGATCTAGATGGATAAATAGACACATACATACATAGATACACAAATGGATACATAGACAGATACATAGATGGATGGATAGATGAGTAGATAGATAGATAGATAGATAGATAGATAGATAGATAGATAGATAGATAGACAGATAGACAGACAGATGGATGCGTGGATAAATACATAGATATATAGATGGATGGATGGATGGAAGTATAGATGATAGATAAATAGACAGATAGATAGATAGATGACAGAAATAAAAATCTGAAGCCCCTTGTTCCATATACTGACACATGTTGCAAAGCTATTTCTTTCCCATATTTTTGATATTTTCTCAGTCATACTTTGAAAAGAAGGTTATTTTTGTTGTTTTTGTTTGACTGCTAAATGTGTCTTTGGATAAACATTACAAAATTAGCAATCTTTATTGAGTAGTATGGTTGCTTGGAATTCTGAAGGTCTATGTGAAACGAATCCAATGCATCCCTCTCTCCTCCCCCACCCCCTAAAAAATTCCCTCCAGGGTAAGAATTTATTTATGGTTGCTGTGGGGCCAGAAGAAGCAAGCTTTTCAAATAATAGGTGACAACATGATAGGGCCACAGAGGCTATGATTGCTGTTAGCATCAATTATGTATTAACTATTGAGTATTCATGTCTGGTTAAGCTTAATAACCCCAAATTGCCATTCTTGATTTCACTGTGAGAGGCCTTGGAATCATTTCGATTCATCAAGGAAACCCAAGTCATGTCATATCTATTTAGGATCAGGGTCTAATGCTCATTAAAGAAACACCAATTGATAATGTCAGCATTAATCCTGGTAGGCATCACAGGGAAAACCTCTATTCTAAACCTAGCATCTAATGTGGGACCTCGCGCATCCTGTTTATGACAAGGAATAACAAGGCAGCCTTTTATAATCGTTCCCTAAAGCTCTCAGAAATTGATACTAAAATCCTAAATTTTGGATCTATTTTCACATGATGCTGTTATCAGCAAGAAAGGATGTAGTTTGGTCACATGGCCATTCTTTAACCATGGAGTAGGCTAGAAATCTGTAGGCGGCAATGTCAGATTTATAGAACTGATATAAAAAAAAATTAATAGTAAATGGGCAGAGAGGATAGTGAGGTGGAAAGGACACTACTGGACTTGAAGTCAAGGAGGTATGGGTTCAAATGCAATTTCAGATGCTATTTCTGTGACATTGGACCAGTTAGCTAACTTTTCTATCAGTACTATAATAAGTGTTTAATAAATGCTTGTTTCCTGACTGATGTCTTCAGTTTCCTTATTTGATGTCTAAGACCCCTTGTAGTTCCAAATCTATGAGTTTATGAAACACATCAAAGTTCTAGGTTTTACAAATAAATTCAGTCTTGGAAAATGGAATGCTCTCATTATTCCAATGGTTTGGCTTGGATCAATCCACAAGTTGTTTTAGACCATTTAGACAATTCTGATCCTAAGAATAGCAAAGTACAGCTTGTATTTGAGTCTTTACAGAAAAGATAAAATGAATTCCAAGTCCCATTCAAGCCCTCAGGATAACAATATATTCTGCCTTTAAATCAGAAATGTAAAGGAGAAAGATGTTCACTTGGTTATATAATATATATATATGTGTGTGTACATACATATACTTATATGTACATGTATCTAATATATGTGTATACATATATGTAATTATGTACATTTTACACAGGTAAACATTTCCTTTACAATTTGGTCTAACTGGCCGGTATCCCCTTCTCCACATTTCCGATCTGTATGCAATTGTTCTTTCTGAACTACGTCTGGGATCTAGAATGAGGTTCTAGAATCTAGAATCTCACTGGAACCACTAGCTTTCTTATACATGAGGCCTTTCTTCATCCCCTCCCCATTTCTGTGGCCTTTTTATTCCCTCTAAAAAAATCTCATTCCCACTTTGCATGTGTTTTCTGCCTATCTACCCAGTGGCAAGCCATCATGTACATATATAGGCAAGTGCTTCTCCCTTGGCTAGATCAGACAAGGCTAAGTGTTTTCCCTCTTCAGCACCTGGCACAATGTTGCATGTGTGGCAGGTGCTTATTAAATGCTTCTTGATTGATTCCTAGGCTTAAGAACTGAACTGAGGGTGTTTTTGGAAGGGCAAAGACCTGGTGGTCAGAAAAAAGTCAACTTCTTCTGAATACTCATTTTCCACCTAATTCACAATGTTAACAAAGGACAGAGTCTGAGTTTTCTCCTTTGTGTCATGGTTCTGATCCTTACTCTTTGTTCTACAACAGGAGGCTTCCTGAGTTCAAGAACTCCTTTGATCGATTTAAGGAATCAATTTTGCTCAAGCCTTCTTCTCCCCCTAGGTGCAACACAGTCGATAAAGCACTGAACCTGGAATCAGGAATACCTGAGTTCAAACCCAGCCTCATACACTTACTAGCTGTGTGACCCAGCGCAAGTCACTTAACCACTCTGCCTCCCTTTCTTTACTTGTAATATAGAGGCTCCTATACCTGTAGCAATTAAAGCTCCTACATTGCAGGTTGTTGAGGTCCAACTGAAATAATATTTGGAAAGCACTTAGTACAGTGACTGGCACATAGTAGGTCATAATAAATGCATGTTCACTTCCCCTGTTCATCCCACCTTGACCCAGAAGTTCTTCCACACTGCACTGTTGCCATATTTGGGACTACAATAGAATGAGACTTCCTCCTCTCCTAGAGGCACTTGAGTCTGAGGAAGGGCATTGGAGAGTCCCCTTTCTTTTCAGGGACTTAAGTAGGCAAATCTGTGTAGCCCTGTTGCTCTGTGTCTCTCAGCATTGGCTCTGTGGATCTCTTGGCAAATGATTGGGCCCTGCATTTCTTTGCTCCACCTCTTGTGGCTCCTATAGCATGGTCTGTAGCTTTGTACTGACTCTCCACTCTGATACTATAGCCACCACGGACTGAAGTTTGACTCCTTCCCACTGCCCTCAGTCTTAGAACTTGGCATCTATGGCCTCTGCAGTGACCTTTTCATTTACTCTAGCCGTTTTTTTCTTCCCAGAGGTATTTTTTTTGAGACTGGCACAGGCTTGGTAGTATAGCTTCCTAGTTCTGGTGTTCTAGGTTCTAAAGTCCATTTAAGTCTTACATTTGGTGTTTATTTTAATTTTAAATTCCCTCTCAGCTTTGAATTTCAGTTTTCTAAGTTTTCATCCAGTTCTGATCTCTGGTCTATGACTTCAGCCTTGCTCCTACTTCTGGTATTCTATGTTCTAAGATACCAGTTAGGTCTGACATGTATTGGGTCTATGAGTATCAAATTATTATTGCCTCCTAACCTTCAGTCGTTGAAGAAAATTGTAAATAATGGTTGTTTCTCTCTATACCCTCCCACCATGCTGGCCTTTTGGCTACTCCTCAAATGCAACATTCTATTTTCTCCCTTCATGCCTTTGAATTGGCTCCCCTATGCACTTGGAATGCCCAACCCCCACCCCAGTCCCTGCTTCTGGGACTCCCTGACTTCCTTCAAAATTCAGCTAAGGAACCACTGTCTGCAGGAGGCCTTTCTGCTCTTCTCAGCTCTTGGTGCCTCCTTCCTTTCCTTGAGTCTGGCTCACTTTTGTCTTGTATGATCCTATCATGGGGTAAAACAATCCCTGCTTCCCTTCTCTCTCTCTCTCTCTCTTTCTCTCTCTCTCTCTCTCTCTCTCTCTCTCTCTCTCTCTCTCTCTCTCTCTCTCTCTCTGTCTCTGTCTCTCTCTCTTTCTGTCTCTGTCTCTCTCCCTTTTCCCGTTCCCTTTCTCTGTGTCTCTCTCTATCTCTATCTCTCTCTGTCTGTCTGTCTCTCTCTGCCTCTGTCTCTGTCTCTCTCTGTCTCTGTCTCTCTCTGTCTCTGTCTCTCTCTCTCTGTCTCTCTCTCTTTCTCTCTATCTCTATCTCTCTCCCTTTTCCCGTTCCCTTTCACTGTGTCTCCCTCTATCTCTCTCTGTCTCTCTGTCTCTCCTCTCTTCCTCTCTCCCCTCCCTTTCTAGTTCTCTCTGCATATTCACTTCTTTCTTTATATCCTCCATGTTTACTTTGGTTCCTAACACATTTTAAGCTCCTAATAAATGATTACTGATTGACTGATCCTCTGATAAAGTTTATGAGTGCCCCCAAATGACAAAATTCACTTGTGATAAGGTTACTACACAGGATACAGACTTGTAGACTAATGAGCAGGGATATGAAAGAAGTTCTGGAAATATCTGAGAGATGTTAATGCTAGCCATGCCATAATCGGTCGACTCATCTATTAGACATGTAAATAAGCCCCCAAATAGGGAGAAAAAAAGAGAAGTGAAAAGATGTCTTTGAGATCCTGATAAAAATAGCATATACCTCCAAAAGGAAGGATTAAAGTTCTACTATATATATATATATATATATATATATATATATATATATATATATATATATATATATATATATATTATAGTTTTATTTTATATTACCATATATATTAGAATTATTTTTGGGTTTTGTTTTTTCAATTACCTTATGAATTAAGGATAGTCAAAAGATCAATAGGAATTTTTTAAATTGCTTGGTATGTGTCAGACACTATACTCAATGCATAAAAAGAAAAGTGAAAATATGCCCTTACCTGAAGGAGGTCAGAGTATAAATTGGGGAGACAGTATTGTTTCTAAAATAAACACAAAACAGGCAAGACAGTTGTGTAGATCAGGAAATGCCTCATGAAGAAGAAGGTCTTTGAATTTAGTTTTAAAGGCAATTAGGGCTTTTGAGAGACAGAGGAAATCAGGAAGTGAATTTGTGGCAAAGAGGACACGTTGGACAAAGGTCTAGAGGCAAGAGATGAACTGCAAGTTAGACACCAATCAAAACTGAAACACAGCAACTGAGAAAGTTACGGTGACCTTATTCTGTTCTGAGGCACAATCTTTCAAATAAGTGCATCTGTAATCCTCCCTCCTACGTTCTGACTTAGTCAGATAACACCTAGCCTGTCATGGTCAGTTCTGGGCTCTACATATTAATCAATCAAAAAGCATTCTTCAAGCACTTACAGTGTTTTTGATGATGGGGATACAAGCACATACATTTCAATGAGCATTACTGGGGAAAAAAAAAGTCTGAAAAGGAGGCAACAAACACCTATAAAAATGACTACAACCCAAATATGAAATGAATAAATACAAATATTTAGAGTGTGGATCCACACAGCTCAGCTTTGTAGGGGAGCAGTATTTGAAAAAGAGCATCGGGAAAGGCTTCAGATAAACAGTGCTTGAGCTGTGTCAGAAGAAAGAAAGAAAGAAAGAAAGAAAGAAAGAAAGAAAGAAAGAAAGAAAGAAAGAAAGAAAGAAAGAAAGAAAGAAAGAAAGAAAGAAAGAAAGAAAGAAAGAAAGAAAGAAAGAAAGAAAGAAAGAAAGAAAGAAAGAAAGAAAGAAAGAAAGAAAGAAAGAAAGAAAGAAAGAAAGAAAGAAAGAAAGAAAGAAAGAAAGAAAGAAAAGTTATAAGGAAGTCAGGGGTGGGGGGAGTATATATTGCTGACATAGGAGACACAACCAATGCAAAACCACAGGGTGATGGTGGTGTGTGTGTGTGTGTGTGTGTGTGTGTGTGTGTATGTGTGTGTGTTTGAAAGAGAAAAGATCAATTTGAGTGGAATACAACAAATTGGTGGGGAAAGTAAAATGCAAAGACATTTCAAATATAAGTTGAGACAAGGCTATAGAGAGCCTTGAGAATTAAATAGAGGAGTTTCTATTTGGTCCAAGAGGCATTAGAGGCATTCCACTGATGTTAACTGAGCAGAAGAGTAACTCATTCAGATCAACACTTAAATCCCTTTATTCAGCAATGTGTAGATTATGGAGTTTGAGGAGATGTGAAGATCACGCAGTGCCCTAACCTGCTGCTGTTACAGTCATCTAGGTTAGAGGTAATGAGACCCTAAACAAAGGTAGTAACTATGAGTGGAGAAGTTGGACAAACGAGGTGTTGGGAAATGATCAGGTGTAGTAACTGATTGGATAATTGAATGGATGGGATGAGGGAAAGTGAGAGTCCAGGGGCATTGCAAAGTTATACACTTGTGACACTGGAGGATTATGGTACTTTTGGTAGAAATGGAAGAATTTGGAAGAGTGAATGGTGAGTTTTAAATATGCCAAGTTTAAAAGCACCTACTGTGTGCCAGATATTGTTGGAGGTATTGGTGATACAAAGGCAAAAGTGAAACACCTCTTGCCTTCAAGGAACTTAAATTCTGTGCCATAAATTCTACTGACCACTATACTGGAGAGATAGACAAAACCATGGGAAAATAATTTGAAGAAACTGAAGATATTTAGACTAGAGGGGGACAAAGACTTTAGGGATAAATCATTGTCTTCACGTATTTGAAGGGCAGTCATAGAGTAGAGGAAATCAACTTTTTGTGCTTAGCTGAAAGAACTAGCAATGAGAAGAACAAAATTCTAAGAGGAAGGCTTAGCTCTCCTCAGACATAATGGACATTGCCAGGAGGCATGATTTTGATCCTTCAGGAGAGTCAGGATAAGGCCTAGTAATAAACCTGTAGATCAGATCCTTGTTCAGGCATAAGTTGGACGAGGCATCCTTTGAGGCTCCTTTTTGCTCAGCAATTCTGGGATTCTGTAAAAGCCCCGTTGTGTGTATTCGAAAGTATCCTATATTCCTTCAAATTTTCCCCCTTGGAAAATGGATTTTAATTAACTTGTGTAAGCAGATTTTGAACATCGTCTTAGTGAATCATTATATAAATAATACCATACTTCTCTCTCTCCAGTCAATACTTAGGTAACATGAAATGTAGATTGGGGTGGAGTGAGGGCAGTGTCTATAGAGTACTTAAAAAGCCAAGAGAGTCAACACCATTTCAGCAACAAATTTCTGCAAGAGGATGTATTGAGCATCCAATAGAGGATATTTTCATGTTTCTCTTGCTAGACAGTATCATTTCCCTCCTTTCTCCCCATGAGAGCTCCCTTTCCACAGGCCAGGCTCACTTTGCTGATTGACTTTGCAGTGGGATCAGATAAGTAGGTCTGAAGTGGGTACAAAGGCCACATAAACAGTCTCTTTCATAATCTTAGGGATGAAAGAAACCTCTTCTTCCATCTTAGCCAAAGGATACAGTATTCAAGGGTTCAGTGTTTCAGTCATGTGTGATTCTCTGTGACCCCTTTTTGGGAAAGATACTGGAATGGTTTGCCATGGTCTTCTCCAGCTTGGTTTGCAGGTGAGGAAACTGAAGCAGAGTTAAGTGACTTGCCCAGGGTCACACAACTAGTGAATGTCTGAGAATGGATTTGAACTCAGGAAGTTGAGTCTTTGTGGTTCTGAGCCTAATCCTCTATCCACTGCGCCCTCTAGCTGCAAAAACAAAGAAAGGAAAGAAAGAAAGAAAGGAAAGAAAGAAAGAAAGGAAGGAAGGAAGGAAGGAAGGAAGGAAGGAAGGAAGGAAGGAAGGAAGGAAGGAAGGAAGGAAGGAAGGAAGGAAGGAAGGAAGGAAGGAAATGAGTATTTTTGTAGAGAGGCTACCATGCTGTGAAAGCAATCCCCCAGATTTAGCACTGGGGTATCTTGTGGCTCAAAAGGAGGCAGAATAGACACCATTATCCTCTTCCCCCGCCACCCTTTTCCAAAGGACATTTTAATTCCTGGCAGGAGGGGAAGCAGGAGTTGGGTCTGGAAACTACGTTTCTCTCCTCTGAAAGAGGGTGTGCTGGACTAAAAGTGCATCTCTGTGTTCCCTTAAATGTTATTAGACTAGGGGATATAAATAGGTCCAAGCTAACTTCCAATCATCGTATCATTAGTGGAAGGAGCAGGAGGGCCCCAAGCTTTGTATTCAAGGCTTGAATCCCTTCTCACAGAATATCAGTTCCAAAACGAGCACATAGAGCACTTAGCCAAGAAAAGCAATTTGTCCAAATTGATACCAAAGCAGAAATGAGAGGAGTTATAAGACATATATGATAGTATAAAAACAATACAGAATGAAGGACCTCTCCTTCTGAGAGTGGGGTAACTTGGCTCCACCAAGAGAGAGCCCCAGATCTCACCTGAGGGCAAGTTGTCTGAAATCTTGAGTGCAGCAAGCTGGGGATAAGGGCATGGTGAAGAATGCCAGCTCCACCTCTGTCTTCTTAGAGTTCTCTTTTTCTGCCAACCACAGTGGTTGTCCTCTGTCTTTCCTCTTGAAGCTGAAATGCAGAACTGCCCCCAAGTGACTACAGGGCCAGGAAGCTGAAGACATTCCAAGAAGAATTAAGAGATTAAAACTCCCTTGCCTTTGTCAGCTCTGCCCCACTCCTCATGCAGGGTAGAGCACTTATCTCCAACAATGAAGTCTCATACCAATGGGCTTTGGGACTGGACCTACATTACTATATTCATCATCATCTCCATCATCATCATCATCATCATCATCATCAACCAATACATCACACTGTCAATTCCTACTGAACTTGCAGTTTGATAAAAGCTTCATTCTCGTACTTGATTTTCATTTGCAGTTTTTTTATTTTATTTTTTAAGAAAAATACTGTCTTATCTTCTATGGTCCTTGAAAATGCTGTTGTTTGAATCCATATGTGTGTTGAGGTATGCCTCTTTTGTCAGCTTCATCATCCAAATTTCTTGAAGGAGGAACGATTGAAGGAGTGGGATGTTACTTGCAAGACCACGGTATTGGAGAGGGGAGAGGTAGAACTGGGGTGTGACCAACTCGGGTCCTAGGATAAATCCCTCAATAATATTCAGAAATAACCTTGCTAAGTGCTGCATTATCTTTAGGAAGGTGGACTGTTGTTTGTAAAAGCATCTTATCTCCACAGTTAGAACAGGGGACAGGAAAGGACAAAATCTGAAAGATGGAGATAAGCAGAATTCATCCATCACAAACAGGATGAGAAGAAATTACCAAAATGGCCACAGGAATGCCTAATCAGCCCAGTCAAGGTCACTAGAGGGCAGTTATTCTCTAATATATGTGTCTAACAAGATTATTACTAAGAGAAAAGACATTCATCCCCTCAGTCAGTGGAGCATACACTGAGGCTACACGGCACAATGTATGTCAAGTATCATTGAATACAAAAGCATTTATTAAGCACCCACTAGGTACTAGGCACTGGTCTGGGCACTGCAACTACAAAGGCAAAAGTGAACAAATCCTTGACCTCGAGAAAGAATCAGAATGGGGAGACAATATATACATATACAATATATACACAGTGTAAATATAATATGTGCACGATGAATATTGTTTCTTTTTGGTGAGGAAAGGCGTTAACATCTAGAAGAATCAAGAAAGATTTCACATAGAAGACTACAGTGTAAGGCTCCAGTGATGGTACGGTGGATAAAGTTCTGGGCCTGGAGTTAGAAAGGCCTGAGCTCAAATTCAACTCTATAATTCCAGGCAAGTCACTTAACTCTGTTTGCCTCAGTTTCCTCATCTGTAAAATGAGCTGGAGATTAAAAAATACAGCAAATGACCAGTATCTTTGTCAAGAAAACACTAAAATGAGTCATGAAGAGACAGATATGACTGAGTTAAAACAACAGACTACATTTTGTTAGTGTTGAGTCATTTGATAAACATTCATTAAACACTATGTGTCAGGCATGGTAGGGATACAGAGAGTTGGAGTAGGGAGTAGGTACTCCATCAAGGAGGGATGGGATATTCCTTAAAGGATGTCAGGAATTTCAAGTAGTAGAGGTGAGGAGAGAATGCATTCCATGTGTAAAGGTTAAGCAGTACAAAGACACAAAGATAAAAAAATGGAACATTGTGTGTGAGAAATAGTAGACCAGTATGACTGAATCACAGCCTGTCTTATCTTCAGGGGGAGTAATGTGTAATATGATTAGGAACATAAGAACAAGCTGGGTTATGAAGGTATTAAATGCCCCCAAAAGTAGAGATAAAGATGAGTAAGCCATAGCCCTTTCCATCAAATTGTTCCTGCTCTAGGGGGAGAAACAGCAGAGTATATCCAAGATGTCTAGGGCGTGTTAACAACTACTCCTACCAGAATACAGAGGTCATTGCTGTGTAGGAGTGTTCACTGAACACTCTTGGGGAGAGACAGAACCAGATCAGCACCTCATAGGCTGGAGAGAAGGGATGACAAGATTCATTGCAGAGAAATGGAATGAGCAAAGGGAAACAGACCAGGCAAGACTGCATGATGCAGCTGCTCTGTATGCAGTTGTTTGTCTTCTATAAAACATCTGTAGCTACATGATTATGGGGGTTTCACCCACAGCTTTTTCCTGTTTCATGAATATTATGATGGAGAAAAACAAGACAAAATCTTGCCCTACCCCCTACAATGAAGCTGTTGATGTCAAGCATCCCAGTTCCTTGGTGGAGGGTGTTTTGCAAATGTGCCCACTTCTTTCTCTGTCTGACAGTCCCTCATGATTGGAATCCTTTCCTTCCTCTTAGAAACTCCAGTGTCCCTTGAGGGCACCTTCCACAAGTGGCCTTTGCTGAGCTCATCCTGGCAGCTCTTAGTGCCCTCTCTCCCAAACCACCTATTCATTTTTCACATACATGTATGTATATTATCTCTCCCAAGAGAATGTAAGCTTCTTGAGGGGGTACATTGGTTTTCATTCCCCCAAAATGTCTGGCACTTGTAAGAATCCTTTATGTAGTTGACTGAGTAGCCAGGCTTGTCCTTAGCTCTGTTTAGTAATATCCACTTCATCTTGTATTCTTCTGATATAGTATTACAGAACACAAGATTCCTTTTAACCTAAGACAAAGGATCAAAGATGGATTGCAGAGAGAGGTGAACTATCAACAGGACAGCTAGGTGGTGCAGTGGTTGGTTCAACTGCATTAAAAATGGCTTAGCATTAAGGCTAGAGACGCTGTACTCAGTGCTTTGTATGTTAAGGGGAGGGGGCAATTCTGTCCTCAAGCAATTGATGGGTTGCTTTCCAGCCACCATGCTGTGTTTCTATTGCTATAGAAGGTGCACCATGTGGATGAATGGGCATTAAACAAACATAAAACAATTTGAGGAGGGCAAAAGCTTTAATAATGGTGGGAAAATGGGGGCAGAAGAGGGGGAAAAAATTGGCTTCCCATTGGAAGCACCATCTGAACTAGCTTGAAGGAAGCCAAGAAGTTCATATGGTAGAGCTGAGAAGGGCTCAGAATTCAGGAATGAGTGCTAGAGTAAGAAAAAGTTTGAAGACAAGAGTCTGGTATTATTTGTAAATTCCAAATTTGTTAGGAACATTAATGAATGAATAAATTAGTGAAATAAAAGGAGGGTAAAGCGCAGGATGATGCAGTAATAGTATGCCAGTCCTGAAATCACGAAGTCCTGAGTTCAAATTTGTCCCATCAGACACTTACTTGGTGTGAGAACCTGGACAAGTCACTTAGCCTTGTTTGTTTGTTTTTGCATCTTTAAAATGAGCTGGAGAAGGAATGGCAAAACACTTCATTGTCTTAGCCAAGGAAAACCAAAAGGAGGTCAGAAAGAGAGGGATATACCTGAAACAACTGAACAACATCAAATGTGCAAAGCACTGTACATTGAGTAGATCACCTTGATGAAACCTAACATATCTGGAGAGGACTACTGTAAGATAAGGATGGAAATGTAGATTGGAGTCAGTTGGCAGACTGAGGGCAGGTTCTTACTCTCTGAGAGCTTTTCAAGTAGACAACAGCTTGTTAAACACACTATAGTTGGGGCTCCTTTATGATGTCAAGCAATGTCCCTTTCAACTCTCCACATCTGTGATTCTGTGACCATTGCTTCAGAGTTAACAAAAAAAACACTGAAAATATTTGAGCATGTTAATGACATGCTTGGAGCTATGTTTTAAGAACAAGTAGGAGGCCAATGTTACTGTATCAAAGAATACATAGCAGGGAGTGAGGTATAAGAAGAGTGGAAATGCAGAAGGGTGGTGGACTATAAAGAGCTTTCAATGCCAGCTTTGAATAGTTGGTATTAAAGGCAAAAGAAAGTCACTAGAGTGAGTTTACTCAACAGAGTGGTGAAATGAACAGACCTGCATTTTAGGGAGTAGTGTAGTAGCTGAACGGTGGATGGATTGGAAGGGAGAGAGACTTGAGGCAGGTAGACCCAATAGCGGGCTATTGCAATTATCAAGGCATGAAGTAACAAGGGTCTGCACCAGGAAGAGCAATGTCAGAGGAGAGAAGTGAGTGTAATCGGGAAATGTTGCACGGGTGAAATCAATAAGCCTTAGCAACAGCTTAAATATGGGGGGCAGGGGGGTATGGTGAGAGAAAAGTGCCCAGGATGAATCCATGTCAATAATTCCTCAGCCTTTTCTGAAACCACACTGACTCTCAAGTACATAATGTTATTTTGGGTGAAGTATCAGCCTATTAAGAAAGAATCTGGCAAGAACCTTGGCAGCAATGACTAGGAGAGAAAGAACCATTCCCCCACCACACATGCACACACACACACACGCACACACACACACACACACACACACACACACACACCCCTACAATAGTCTCAGGACAACCTATTTCCTTTATAAAGATGAACAATGGAGGCATCCTTGATCTTCTGGGGGATAACCTCCTCTTGCCATATAACCTGGAAGATTTTAGTCAATTTTTGTATGAGCAGTGGACACCCTGCCTTATAGATCTCTTCTGGGATAGAATCAGTACTACATACTTTGTCACGAGAGAAGTCCGATGGAATTCAATACTTCTTTTTCACTTGCAATTTTGCCTACAGGGTGACTTCAACATAAGGTATATGATCAATCACTTCAGCATTAGTTGATGATGGTCTGTTGAGAGCGTGATGGAAGTATTCAGACCATCTCTCCAGGATCATGTCCTTATCACTGATCAATGGGTCTCCATCAGAACTGAGGAGTTAAAATGCACCATAGGTCTTTAGCCCATAAATAGTCCTCAGGTCATTGTAGAAATTTGGGACTGTTGCTGACAGTGAAAAACTGAATTTCATCTGCCTTCTCACTGAGCATCTCTCTAAGCTTCACTTATACTTAACTTTTGATGGAGTTAAATGATGCCTTCTCAGAGATGGATGAACTGTCCTACTGGTAAGCCCTGTGGAGTCCTCATTTTTCATTTAGCAGCTGATGAATTTCATCGTCATTTTCTTCCAACCTGATCTTTGGTAACATTCTGGCCCCGATGAGTGAATGAGGTTTTGTACCTCTGAGGTCTCTGAAAGATGTCCACTCCTTTTCTGCTCCACTGTTGCTGTGTGCTGACTCCACTCTCCCTCCAGGTCAGCAATAAACTATTCACACATGAAGAAATATTCTAACCTGTGGACACTGAGTCATGTTGTCTTGGGGCCACCACTTTTGTTGATGCTGATGTTTAGCTTGAAGTAAATAAGTCTATTATTATTCCAGTGCTATGCATCATACATCATGTCCATCACTCTTAGGTCCTGCCTGTCTATTCCCTTTACAATGACATAGTCTATTGAATGTCAATGTTTTCTACAAAGGTGCATTCATGATATTTCATTGTATTTAGATAAATGGAAGATAGTGTTGGTGATGAGAAGGTCATGGGATGCACGAGTCTTCAGTAATAAGGAAACATTACTGTTGCTATTTCCAACTCTACTCCTCCCAAGGACTCCCTGCCATGCCTGGTAGTCTGAGCCTCCTCTTGTATTAAAATCATCCAGAATTATAAGCTTTTCTTCTTTCAGCACATTGATGATGTGACTCTCTGGGTCTTCATATTTATTTTCTTTGACCTCATCAGGGTTTGTCATGGTGGAGCATATGCTCTGATGATGGAGCTTTCTTGCAAGTGGCAATCACAATCTCATGAACCTGTTCTTCACTCCTTTTGGGAAACATACAAACTTGCTGACTGCATTAGATCTGATTGTGAAACCTATGTCAGACTTACAGCGCCCTTTAAGACAGAGACTGCTCCAGAAAAAAAAAATCACCCAAAAATATATATCTAGCTCCAACTTCAGCAACCTGTCTTCTTTCATTTTTCAGCCTTGTTTTATTTAGGTTACTAGTTAGATGTGTAATCTGTTGAGTTCTCTTG
Organism: Bettongia penicillata ogilbyi; assembly: GCA_023548195.1. Taxonomy (NCBI): domain Eukaryota; kingdom Metazoa; phylum Chordata; class Mammalia; order Diprotodontia; family Potoroidae; genus Bettongia; species Bettongia penicillata. The sequence continues at coordinate 17,137 of JAJHZJ010000046.1, read as the reverse complement.
CAACAACTGCTGTCCATCATTCAGTTCTATAGGATTTCAAGGCTGTCCATGAGTGCACACACAAAGTATGTACCAGTGGTGAGTGAAATCATCTTCACAAATTTTTTTTTACCTTTTTGGCAGGGTCTCAGCTGCAGGGTAGGATCCCTGCCTGCCACTCTTTGTGTGAAGCAGAAAATTTTTAGGGCACTCTTTGTAGCCCCTTCCTTATACCAGAGGTAAGCAGCATGTTCCTTTCAAAAGGTTCTCAGACAGTGGAGGTTGCTGAATCCCACAGCTGTTTCAGTCCAGTGAGAAGATGACCCTATAGCCAGGGATGCCCATGTACAGGCTCGTGACCATAGCTTTCAATGTATCCACACTTACTGCTTCATCATTTGTCGGTCATCACAGCTCCTCAGTGTAAGTAAAATAGTAAGATAGTAAAAAGAGTAACAGATAGTAAAATAATAGAATTAAATAATAACATAATATGATAGGGATGGTGGGTCATGATAACTTGTGCATAAATAAGATTTAAGTGAGACAGAATTCCACATAATCATTAGCCTCTCTCTCGCATAGACTCCTTGAAGTCCAACTTCAAGACAAAAGTCAAGATGACTGGTGATAGCCCAGGATACAATGAATGTCCTCAGTGTCTTCGATATCTGCCCAAGTTCTAACGACTCCATAGCACATGCTTCTGTTGCCTTCATGGCTCAGTGGAACAAATTGCTCTCATCCTCCCATTCCAGTCTTCAATGTCTTGGGGTAGACACCCCCCTAACTCACTGATGGGTTTGAGACCTATCAATTTCCCTCACCCTCGTTCAGCCTGTCTGCCAAGATGGTTTTACCAGAATATGACCTCTGCACATGCTACAACTTCTTAGAGCCATACATGACAGTTCCTTTTTAAAGCAAAAAGGAAAGTAGAAAAGGAAGAAGGTTGAGCGGCAAGGTTCACTTTTGGTCGTATTTAGTTTAAGACATCTACTGGCCATTCAAATTTTTTGAGAGGGAGAAAGTCAGAATTTAATTCTTCATATTTGATGACATGAAGCTACCTCCAATTTTTTGCCGTCTCCTTCCTCATTGGTCAATTCTTTCTAGAAATTCTTTTTTTGAGGAGGGCCCAAAGACCACCATCCTACAAACTTTACCACAGTGAGTTGGGTATCTCCTCTCTCTACCCCTGTGACTCCCTCTTGTTACTGGTTAGTTCATCATAGGATCTCAACACATTGATGACCCTCCATTCCCCTCACTTTTAATTTCTTTCATTTTTTGCTTTCCCTCATTGTAATGTAAGCATCTTGAGGGTGGGGACTGTCTTCCTTTATGTTTGTATCTATATCCTCAGCATATTTAGCAGAGGGCCTGGCACATAGTAAGTGCTTAATAAATGCCTTTTGCCTGAGTGACCAACCATGTGGATGGATGACTGGAAAAGAAAATGGCAAATCTTTTGGAAGTATGATACATGAGACTTGGTAATTGGCTGAGTGCAAAGAATGTTTGGGAAAGGGTCTGGAGAATGGCTCAAAAGTCCCACAGTTGAGTGACTGGAAGCATGATGATATCCTAGATAGTGATAAGGGTGTTGGGAAGAGAAATGGGTTCATTACAGTATTACAAAATGGCAGAGTTTGACAGGATCTTCTCCAATTGCATGGTCCTGGTCCCTTATTTTACAGAGGAAGGAATGAAGAGAGGAGAGGTAATCTCCTTAAGGTCATATGTTTAAAAAATAAAAAAGCATAGTCTCAAATCCACATCTCCTGAGCCAGCGTCTTTCCACAACACCACAGCTGCTTTATACCGTGTGAGGCATTTTTACCTATTCATAATCCATGCCCCTAAAACACTATTGTCAGATGTTCTTTCTTCTGTGTCATTTAATAAACTCCATGCACCATCCTGACCTTGCACCCACCACTCACTCTCCTCAAAACATTGGAAATTGGTATACCCAATATGGAAGCCAACATACACTAGACCTTCAGTCAGAGTTATCGATGAGGATGAGCAGAGTGCAGCCACATGTGGGTCTCTAGCTGTGATGCTGATGCTCAACACCAGGCTCACACTTTGTGGAGCTATTCAGTGACCTTTTAGGTGGATTTCAAATTCAGGGGCCAGTTCTTATTGGAGCAAATGTGCCTAGGCCTTTACTGCTGACTCCCGCAAACCTTGGCAAGTCCTCCCATTGTCTTTTTCATGGTCAATGGAGTAGTGTAAAATAATGGAGGAAAAGACTCAAATTGGAATCAGGAGACTTAGATGTGAACTCTCTCAATCAGAAAAAACTCATATTTTCTGTGCTGATCATTCTTGGGATATGTCCCTTCTCTACATACTTCACCTTCTTGCCTGAACTTCCTCTCTTTTCTGGAATCCCCATTTCTGGGAAAATTCTGCAACCCATGAAACTGCATAATTGGTGGCTTCCTAGCTGTGATATCAGAAATGAGAAACCAAACAAATCCTCCTGAACGGCAACCTTCCTCCTCCCCTACCATTCTTAGTGAACAGTTAGCTATCATACACATAGAACTGTTGTCATTCACTCATTCCAATCATATCCAACTCTTTGTGACCCCATTTGGGGTTTTCTTGGCAACAATATTGCAGTGGTTTGCCAGTCTTTTAAAGATGAAGAAAGTGAGACAAAAAGAGTTAAGTGACTTGCCCAGGACCACACAGCTAGTAAATGTCTTAGGCCAGATTTTTACTCAGAAAAATGAGTCTTCCTAACTCCAGGCCCTGTTCTCTATTCACTGTGCCACCTAGCTGCCCAGTTTGAGAACCACTCTGTCCATAAAATCTTAAATGTATGAAAGGATCACAGAGTTTGAGCTTCAAAGTATCTTGAAAATTTTCTGGTACAACATTTCCTTTTCATAGATGTTTTTACATGCAGCTGGGAAATAAGATATACAGGCAGTGGGGTATAGAAATCTATTTTGCCCTACAGGAAAATAGAAGGGAAGAGGATAAGAGAAGGTGGTGGTGATAGAAAGGAGCACAGATTAGGGGAAGGGGTAATCGGAATGTATGCTATCTTGGGGTGGGGTAAGAGAGAGATGGGGAGAAAATTTGGAACTCAAAATCTTGTGGAAGTGAATGTTGAAAACCAAAATTAAATTAATTAATAAAAAAGTCATAATGGCAACAACAATAAATGAAAACAAAAACCTGAGACTCCAGGATGTAGGTGACTTACCTAACATCACACAGAGTCAGGATTGTTATTCAAATCCATTGATACCAAATTCAATGCTCTTACCACCAATTTTGACCACAGCTGAAATGTCTCTGCAACATCCTAAGAGTTACAAAGGCTTCATTTATAACCTACCAGCCAGGTACAGAAGGGGCCTCTATCAGGACTGTCTAACCTCTCCCTCTTCTGGTGCTATCCTGAAGGTGATCTGCCTTGAGATCTAAACATGACTCTCCTGCTCAGATCATAGCTGTGACCTGTTCTCCCTTGAAATGTGTTCCATTTTTAGCCCTCTGCAGACCTTGATCTAAAGTAAAGGTCTGGTCATGGTTCTTCCCTGTTCAATGAGGTCCAATGGCTCCTTACTATGGTCATCAGCAAGTCAAAAATGCTCCTTTTGTCATTTAAGGCTCTTTATAAACTGATCTCCATCTACCTTCTAGGCGTTTCATTTTACCAACCATGATTGGTAGACACTGACCCACTGACTGTTCCTCACACAGAATACCTCACCTTATGGCTTTCAACCTTTGACTGAATCTGATCCCCATGCCTGGAATTTTCCATCCTCTCACTCTTTCCTCTTCACTTCCCTGGCCTCCCTCAAGACTCAGTTCAAATCTCATCTTCTGCAATACACTTTGCCTATTCCTCCTGACTTCTAGTGTCCTCCCCTCCCAAATTATTCTCCAACACACAACTCGTTATATCTTGTATGTAAAAAGGTTGTATACCCTGTTATTACTTTAATCTGAAATGAGAGAATGTGTGTGTGTTTATCCTTCATTGCTGAAGATGACCATGCCATCAGAGAAATAATGACATGACTTGCACTTGATTGTTTTTTTTTTTTTTTGAGTGAGAGAGGGATGTGCAGGTCACCAGCCTCACTTCTCCTCAGCTGTCTCCTGAATCCAATGACCAGATATTCATCAGGATGATTGGAGATGACCCAGGTTGAGGCAATTGGAGTTAAGTAACTTGCCCGAGGTCACACAACTAGTGAGTGTTAAGTGTCTGAGGTGAAATTTGAACTCAAGTCCTCCTGATTCGTTCATTGGTGCTCTATCTACTGCACCACCTAACTGAATTGAGAGATTAAATGCTACATCACAGGGCCACACTCATCAAAAACAAAAGACCTTAGAGATTATCTATTCCAAAGGATTTGTTTTACAAATGAAATAACTGAGAATCTGAGACTTACAGAGATAAAATTTTAATGTTATCTCCCCTCATAGAATGAGATTCTCCTTAGAGACAGGACTACGTTTTCTTTTCTTGGTAATCTCATTGGTTAGCAGTGTCTGGCTTCTAGTATATGCTTAATAATGATTGTTGACTGACTGACTGATGAGCTAAAATACCAAAACGGATAACTAGTAACTGTAAATAATTCTAGTTTGCTAAGCTATGATCCATAGAACCTTTTTTAATTGGCTGTACTTCCATTGGCAGTATGGGGGACATTCATAAGATGATAGTTAAACAGAGCCTCAGTCCTTCTCTTGATCTACCCCTCCTTGGCTAGTGAGTAAAGAAGAACAATGCTCTAAAGGGATCTGGTCATATGGTCCTTGTTTTGGGCTTTACCATTTGTTCTTTCATTTGAGTTGAAAGGGATTCAAAATTACAACCTTTGTAAGTGTCAAAAGGTCAGGAGAGTTGGCCACTGGGAGATCCAAGAATGGAGTCTGTTTCAGTCAGCTGTGAGTTGATTCAGTTTCCAGGTGATAAGGGATGAGAAGCAATCTTTGTGACCGCCTAAGGGTAAATGGATAAAAGGGCTCATCTAGATGTTATACTACATTTGGATGTGAACTTGGTGAGACTAAAATTGTAATCCTTAAATTTTGTTTTATGCCAATGTGTGGAAACTCTGAAAATTTTTTTTGCACATTGAAGGTTAAGTGGGTACAGAGAAGAGTACTCCCCTGAAGTGTTGAAGGGATAGGATGTTTGTATTTAGAGCATCAATATAAATACCCCTTTGTAAAAAAATAATTGAGATGAATTTGTGAAATGAAATGGAGGCACTAGTTATTGGTGGTGAGCAGTTTAGGTGACCTTACTGAAATGGTGCTTCAAAGCTGACAGAATTAGAGAAAAATGCTCTTGATCTCTTAGGAGTAATGCTCAAATGCTGAAGGGCTATGGAACTGGCCTTGCTCTGGGAAAGTGAGGGTATAGTACTTGCCACATAAATATAGGTAGATAGATAGATAGATAGATAGATAGATAGATAGATAGATAGATAGATAGATAGATAGATAGATAGAGATAGAGATAGAGATAGAGATATATAAATATAGAATCATTACAAAGTATCTTAGGGAGGGAGGGCAGAGATAGTTGGGAGGTGAGGAAAGGCTAGCCATAAAAGTTGATGATGCCTGAACAAAATCTTGAAGAAAGGGAATAATCCTAGGAGGCAGGGGTGAGAATGGCATGTTTTAATCATGGGAGGAGGCCAGCACTAAGCCATCTAGATGTAAGATTGAGTTCTGTGCATGAGAAATAGAAAGAAATCCTGTACAGCTGGAAGGGAATGTACAAGGAGAGGAATTAAGTCCAATAATGGGAGAAAGATATACTGGGGAAAGATACACAGGTTGGAGCTTTAAAATCTAAACAAAAGAGATTCTCTTTTATCCAGTAATTTAGAAGCTGTGACCTTGAGCAGTTCACATCTCTAAGGCTTCAATTCCACATCTGCTAAATAAGGATAATAATTTTCACACTAACTCTCACTGAACTGCTGATCGAAACTTACTTTGTAAGCCTTTCAATGATTTATAAATGCATTGGAATCATTGTCCTCCTGGCTACTTTCATGATGACCCTCTTAGAAAGTTTGTTCCATAATAAGGTGAGAAAGTTACACCTAGTCCAATGAGACACCAAGTCAGTTCCCTGTCTCAAATGTTTGGCATTTCTGTCAGAAAAATTGTTCCTTCAGCTATTTTTACTACTGGAGAAGCAGCTGTGCAAAGGGAGGGCCAGATGTGAAATGGCTGGGGGCCCTGCTTTCTAAGAGGTGCCTTGCTCCTCAGGCTTCTCTGAGATGGTGACAGGCTTTAGAAAGAATTACCAGGATATTTTCAGAGCATTTCTGAGCATCCTGGATTCCAAACCAGGGCTCTTAGCCCCAAATCTGAATCTCCCTGCCACTAAGGCCAAGCTACATGTTGCTGCTTCTCCCTCCCATGCTCTGCTTTTTCAAAGTGCAAGCTCCTCCAAGATGGGGGGTTCTTAACTTAATTTTTCAGTCTTTGTATACCTTGCACAGCCCTCCACCACAGATTCATCGATCTGACTTGCCTTGCCTTAGAGAAACTGAGGGTCAGTGGGGTCCACTTCTATTTCCAGGAAAAATCTAGAACTTTCAATGTCTACTTCTGATGAATAATTTCAGGAATTGTTTATACCTCTGAGACTGGAAAAAATTAGATTACTTGTCCAAGGTCACATGGTCAATAAGAGTCTGAGAGAGGATTTGAACTCTGTTTTTCCTGATTCTATCTCTATTCCACCAAGCTGTCTTATCAAAGGTTTGTTTGCAAGCAAGGAGGAAAAGGGAAGTAGACAGGGAGAGTATAAAGCCTACAGAGCCAGAAGGCATGCTAGTAGGGCCAATCTGCTTGAGAAGATTACCAAGCCCATATGCACAGGGCTTACAAAAGGAAAGGACCACCTGTTTACTGAGACACTAAGTGTATCTTTTGCTGTGTCAGACCAATTCTAGACCAAAGTGGGGAGGGTGTGGGGATTAATCCATTTGGGGAGGGATTAATTTTTGAGCCAAAAAGAAGTACTGGGAATTTCCAGGGTCTCTTTATCATAGGATTTCATTAGGAGGATCTTTAGGGAATCCACGTAAGATCAGTTTAAAAAAGAAAGAATCACTTTGAAGACTTAACACAGGGGTAGCCTTGGAATCAGGAAGGTCTGAGTTCAAATATGACTCCAGATACTTGCTAGCTTTGTGATCCTGGGCAAGTCCCTTAATATCTCCTGGCCTTAATGTCCTCACCTGTAAAATGGGGATAATGACAGCACTTACATCGCAGGGTTGTTGTGAGACTTGAACGAGATAACATTTATTTAAAAAAAAGGAAGAGCTTAGCACAATACCAGGAACATAGTAGGTATTGTATAAATAGTGAATTCCTTCCCTCAGTTTCCCCATCTGTAAAGCTTAGAAAACAATTACACTAAGCTTACAATTTGGATGAAGAGATGCATTAGAACGATTTGTAGACCTTTGAGTTCTCCATAAATATAACTTATGAAAGAGGAGCAATATACTGAACCTGAAATTTCTTTGGACAAAGAATCTCTCAGGTAAGTAAACACCCTCCACCAATGCAAGTCTGCACGTCATCTGCAGCTCAAAGTCTTGTAGAGAAGCCTAGAGGATTCTGAGGTTCAGGGACTTCCTTGGACATCACAGTGGTCAATATGCAGCAGAACTTGGGTTGAAGTCGAAGTCTTCTCAGCTCTGAGAATGATCCTATTCTTAATAACATTAATAATATGTATTCACAGTTTAATTTTCCATCCTAAAGGCCAACAGATACATGCATCCCCACAGGAATGCATTAATTAGCAAACATCCACTTCTATTTGTCATCTACTTTCTGAACTTTCATTCCCTGTCTAGGGCTCCCAGTGACTTATAAAGAAGTGCCTCATGGCAATGCCAAATGTGGAAGGTTCGAGGCCAGCGGGGTTCAGTCTCAGCTATGAATGCAACAGTGGGAGAGGTTTTTAATCTGGCAAATGTAGAGTCCAATGGAGTCCCCCTAAGGCTCACTTTAATGAAAGTCAGTGGAGGGTGACTTCTTGCTGGAAAGATGCAGCTAAAGCTATTTCAGAGAGGATCACTAATAAATCCACAGCTGGTTGTAAAAAGCGGTGAGTGAGTGGGAGACAAGGTGGTGTTTGCATTAAGCCACACAGCACTTTTACCTCTAATGGTTCTTCATCATCCTCCATGTGATTTCTATAGCCCTATTCCCTGCCACCCTGCTGCCTTGGAGAAGGTTGCGCAAAGCCAGGCGGCATTTTTTTTTCAATAATTTCCTCCTTTATTTGAAAGGTTATTGACACATGCAGCATAGATTATTATAGATCAAAGAATCTTCATTTCCCACCTGACTGTACTCCTCCCAACCTCTCTATCATGCCCAGGAACTGGGACCTTCCTTTGTCTCTTCTCCCTTCTGCCCATTTTCTATGTTGTATTCCCCTGTTCACTTGTGGGAAGGGACTGCCATTTTTCTTTGGATTTATATCTCCAGTCCTTAGCACATTTGGTTCAGCTGTTTTTCAGTCATGTCTGACTCTTCATGATGCCATTTGGAGTTTTCTTGGAAAAAATATTAGAGTGGATTGCCATTTTCTTCTCCAGAACATTTTACCAATGACAAAAGTGAGGCAAAGAGGATTAAGTGGTCACAAATGTCCGAGGCCAGATTTGAACTGAGGAAAATGAGTCTTCCTGACTCTAGGCCCAACCCTCTATCCACTATACCACCTAACTGCACATAGAGATGCTTATTAAATGGTTATTGACTGACTGACCTTAGGACATGTAATAATGACTGTCAGTTCTGGGAGGGATCTTAGAATCTACAGTGTCACAGCTGGAAGGGATGTTGAACAAAGAAAGCTAGAGCTGGAAAAGTCAAGGAAATAGATGACAAAATGTCAGAGTTGGAAGCAGGTGTTTTTTACTTAAGATACATGGACTTTTTTTAATTTCAAGAAATGAATTATAGTTTTTATAATTCAATAATATTAAAATTATTTTATAATTATAATTTTACAATACAGTTTCTTTGACCATTTTCTATATTTTATTTTACATGTTTGAAAATATTCTGAGAAATCTTCACTACACTGCCAAAGGGGTCCATGACACACCAAAAGGTAAAGACCTTCCCCTTGGAAAAGTCCTTAGAACTCTGAATGTCACAGATTGGAGAAACATTACAACACAGAACACACAATGTCAGAGCTGGGAGGTACTAAACACTCATTCTCTTTTTCCTCTTCGACCATGACCATTATTGAATAACCTCTTATTCATACCACCTGGGTTTTTTCTTTTAGGAACTTTCAGAAAATATCCCACCTCCTCAGTGCTTCTTTATTGCAAAGCCTGACACTTCATCGCCTCTCTAATAAAATGGGCCTCATCTCCTCATGCCTGGAGTCCTCCAATATCCTTTGAGTCCCTTGCTCCAGGCTCTGTCGTCTCCAATTCAATCCCTCCACTACTGTCAGACTGATGTTCCTAAAGTAGAGCTCTCAGCACGACCCCCTCCTGCTCATGAAACTACAATGGCGCCTTCATTCTTCTAGGATCGAATAGCAAATTCCTCTTCTTGACATTTAAAGCCTCTTTCAACCTGAATTGAAGCTATTTTTTCTAGTCTCGTTGTTACTTATTTTCTTTGACAACTACATTCCAGCTAAACTGTCTTGCTTTTTCCAATATTCTACCTGAGAATGAGGGTTAGTATTAGACTTATTTCTACCAAATGAGATTATATTTGCTAAACATTGAGTGTAGTGCTTGGCACACAGTAGGTACTGTATGTATACTCATTCTTTTCCCTTTCCCTCCACCTTCCAATCTCTGTACCTTTATACAGGTTCTCCCCTCATCCCTAGTACACATTCCCTTCCCTTACTCTGCCTCAGACACTCTCAAAAGCTCAGCTCAAATGCCCCTTAATACAAGAAGTGGATTCTAATCTTCCCAATCATTAGGGTCATCCTCCCAGAATTCCTTCATGTACTTTGCATTTAATCATATAGGCATACATCCTTTCAAATTAATATGACAAAAGCTTCTTGAGGGTATAGATTGTTTCATTTTTTTATTTCCCCAGCATCTAGTGTAATACCAATCAAACAGTCAATCCTCAACTAATGTATGTTGAATTGAATTGAGGATGTGTAAAATGGGAAAAGTGTCGGCAACTCAAGCTCACAGTACTCTATGGGGGATGTCTGAGATGACAGTACCTCTGCTTTATTTTTCACTTCTTTCCTCTCAACAATTAGAAATGTTTGAAGACAAGAGATGGATCCCACATCATCCTCTCTCCATGGCACTCATTAGAGCTTGGCTGGCAGAGCATCTCTGTTACAAAGGGAGACTCCCATGTTCTCTCCTGCAATATGCAGCCAACTGTGGATAGTGACAGAGATTCAGATTCAGAAAAACAGACCTCATTTACAATGATATACCTATGACAGGCAGGGACTCTGAAGGGGAAAAGAGCACTGTATTTCTTGCAGGGCAAAGCAGAAGCAAAAAATAGAATAAATAATGACCCACAAGCTTGAGGGAGCTGGGATGGAATCTTGGCACTTTCCTTCTTTATGAATTTCCTTGACTCAGACACTAATGAAACTTCTGATGAGTTCACCCTTGGGGTGCTCTTCACTCACATTGGCAGTGACTTCCTTTTATTTGAGCTCTAAGGCCCATAGTAATAGGGATTGCTGCAGAAATATCTATCACTTGATCAGTTTTCAAAAAAGAACTGGCTAAATTAAAAGAGAAATAACCAAAGGAGCTTCAAAGGTGATTCCAGAAGATGTTCTGCAACTGATGAGTAAACAGGTAACATTCCACGTTGTCCTTTGGCCAATAAAGAAAGAAACCAAGATGCAAACTGATTGCCACCATCAGGGCATCTGGGGTGGGATCTGTTTGGTCTTTGAAAGAAGTTCAGGAAGCATCTTTTTTGGTGTTCAGTCATCTCAGCCATGTCTGACTTCATTTCCCCATTTGGTATTGTCTTGACAAAGATACTGGAGTGGGTTACTATTTCCTTCTCTAGCATCATTAGAATGACAAGGGTGGCAGGGGACTGTGTTAGTAAAGGCTCCGTCATTAACAAGCAATTTGACCTTAATTCAATTCACCTGACTCCTACAAATCCCAGGTGCTCAAAGATTGCAGGAAGATTCATCATCGTCGTCATCACAGCATCTCAGAAAGGGTTCATGGCTGTCTACTGCAACTTGTACCCACGAGAAGTTCCTCTATAACAACAGGACAAGCAGCCTTTTTGGCTCTGCTTGAAGAACTCCAATGAAGGGGACCCACTACCTCCCAAGGCAGTCCATTCTGCTCTCTAGTGTTTCTAAATTCTTTGGAGCTTTTCCCATAAGGAAAACTCACAGAGCATACATGTTCTGGCAGGTAGCCTTCAAGACTTGGAGTCAAAAAGACCTAGGCTCACTTCCTGTTTCTGGCTTATTATCTTAGTAAGCGCTCTAAACTTCAGTTGCTTCATCGTACAATGGATAAGTTGGACTCAACCTCTAATTTATTTTCCACCGCTGCATCCTAATCTTTCCTCCACCATCCCCACCCATCTTCTCCTAAGCTCCTATTGCTGTAGAGAATACCACCAGCCTTCCCATCACTTAAGTTTGTAACTTAAGCATCAGTCATGATGCTTCACTTTCTCTCCTCATATCCAATGTCTTGTGAAAATCTGTTGATTTCACCTTTGTCACATCTTCCAAATATGTCACCTTTTCCCTGATATAATTTTTAAGAGGACATTTTTTGCTTCATTTCTTATTAAGCCTTAATTGCCGAACAGACTTTTCCTCAAACTGAGACCTATTAAGGACCTTAGCTTGAAAAGGCCAAGGTCTCCCACTGTATTCTGGGCCATCTCCAGTTTTGTGATCTATATCTGGCCACTAGATCCAGATGGCTCCAGAGGCGAAAGTCAGGCTAGTGACTTTGCACAACCTATTTCACTTAAATCCAATAGACTTCCTGATATCATGGTCTTCTTCAAGAATGGAGGACAAAAAGTAGTAACAATACTATGAACTTGTACCATGTTAAAAAATAAATCTACTTCATAGACAGAGGCCTAATAGTGACTAAGATTTAGAAAGTGTTTTTAAGTATTTACTATGTACCAGGCAAGATACAAAAAAAAAAAAAAGACAAAAGCCGTCCCTGAACTGAGGTAGCTTTCTTTTTAATGGGGGAGTTGTTCAATAGTTTTATTCATGTCCAGTTCCTCATGACCCCGTGTGAGGTTTTCTTGAAAAAGACACTAGGGCAGTTTGTCATTTCCTTCTGCAATCATTTTTACAGATGAAGGAACTGAGGCAAACAGGTTAAGTTACTTGCCCGGGGTACCCAGCTAATAATTATCTAAGGTCATGTTGGAACACAGGTCTTTCTGACTCTAGGTCCAGTGCTCTTCCCTCTCTGCCACCCAGCTTTTCCATAATAGAGGAGACAAACATGTAAATGACTAGGTGTAGACAAAACATAGACATACTGGGTAGAAGCAAAAGAAAGTTACTAATATCTGGGGGAACCAGGGAAGTCATTATACAGTAAGAAAGGAAAGAATTAAAAAAATAGGCATTTAAGCACCTACTATGTATCTGGTACTGTACTGAAGGTTTTACAAATATTGACTATTTGATCCTCAAACAAACTTAGGGATAAAGGAAAGGAAAGGAATGAACAGTTACTAAGTGCCTACTATGTACCAGGAATTACGCCAAGCATTTTACAATACTTAACTCATTTAGGAGGTAGATGCTATTAGCCTGTTCATCTAAGATAACCTCTGAAGCAAACCTCATTTTAGTGATTTGCCCATGGTCACACAGCTAGTAAATGTGTAAGGCTGGATCCAAACTCAGGTCTTTCTAACCTCAGGTTTTTTGTTTCCTAGTGATATATTAGGAAACTTCATGTAGTGGGATGCGGCCTGGAGAGACCCAGACTCAAGTACTAGCTCCCCTGGAGTCCCTCGCTTAGTTGCCATTTTCTTAGTAATGTGGTTGGTGATAACTGCAATAATTGGTGTTGATAGAATACTTAATGTTTGTAAAGTACTGTTCATAGGTTACATGATTTGACCCTCCTGACAGTCCTTAGTGGTGTACATTTGGAGAACAGTTGTGAAATTATCAAGTTATCTCCACAAGTATTCATTAAGCATTTACTCTATGGCAGGCATTGGATCCCAGTGGTGAGACACAGATGGGGGATCTTGGAGAGACAAAGAAATGCCTAAGACCATCCCTATTCCCAGCGAGCTCACTGCCTAATGGGAGTGGGAGGGGGGCAACAATATGGAAATACCTACATACAAACAAGATATAGACAAGATAAATAGAAGGTAATCAGAGGAGATGCACTGGCATCTAAAGACATGTGGAAAGACTTCCTGTAGAAAGTAAGACTTTAGTTGAAATTTGAAGGAAGACAGGGACAGCAGGAGGTAGAAATGAGGAAAAAGAACATTCCAGACATGGGGCCAGCCAATGAAAATACTGAGAATGAGAGATGGAGTACCTTGTGTGAGAACCAGCAAGGAGGCTGGTCCTATTGACTTGTAAAATTGGGGTGGGTCAAGGGCTGGGATGACCACTATGCTGTCTCACAACTCCAGTCATTATAACTGGCTCTTTAACCACTATGGTACATGGTTCATTTTACAGGTGAGAAAATAGAGGCTCAGCATGATAAAAATGCCTTGTCCATATTTGCATGTCTGGAAATAGTCATTTGTCTAACCCATTAAGTTGTGCAGGATGCTTTTATCTACATATTTTCCTTTGATCCTCATAGCCATGTCAAGCAGGTACTATTATTCTTTCTCTTTCTTTGTTACAGATGAGGAAACTGAGGCTAATTGATTGCCCAATATAATTCCAGTGGAGGTATTTGTGAATCTATTGGTTCCAATATGCAATCCACTTAGCTGTAGAGCCCCCTGATTAGTGGAAATGGTGGGATTTGAACACATATATTCTTGACTGCAGGTTCAATGCTCATAACCCTACATGGGGGGGCCTCTTAACCTCATAGGACTGTGAAAACACTTGCAAATTCTAAAGTCCTAGAGCAATGTGAGGAATATTCATTTCATCATCTAGGTTATAAACATCTACTCTATGCAAGTCCCTGCAATAAGTGCCAGAGCAACAAAGGTGGGCATGATGTCACTGCCATCCCCAAAGAGTTTACATCCTAAGATGTCACTATTCAGTTCTAGCCTCTGGTAAGTGATTTTCCAATCAGTCCATCTCCTCCATGTTTTATTATTATCCCTTAAATGAGAAGATAAGACCCTGGAATCACAGGCCAAGCTGCTGTGACCTTAAACTTGTGTCCTTCAGAGTGGTGGACTCCCCTTGGGCTCTGCACAGCAAAGCAGCCAATTATCACACAGAGAGATTTCTTCTGGGCACGCAGCAGGCAGCTGCCACCAGAGTGCCTTTCATTATCTCAGAAGGAGGGATACAGCAAGGTGCAGAAGGAGGAAAGGGAGATTCAAAAGAAAGCTTTTACACCCTCCCAGATGCTTAGTCTGGTAGCACAACTGTCCGGCAGCTGGTTCTGAGGACAGCAGTTTTGCATTAAGTCCCAGCTGAGCTCAAGTGCAGACCCCCGATTGCTAACTGTTTCCAGCTTCACGTGAGGCAGCCCTTGTTCTCATTTGAGTGGCAGGTCTGATTGAGAATGCCAGGCAGTGACCTGCTCCCCACCTGTATTTGTATAATCAGAGAAGGCTCTGGGGGAGTCAGGAAACCCTAGGATACTAAAGTTACCCCAATTATTGATGAAAAGAGCTTTAAGTCCTGGCAAGCTCAGCCTCCATCAGATCCAATTATTTGTTCTTACGACTCAATTCAGGTTTGACATCAATGATGCTCTTGGAGACACAGAGCCGGAAAGACCAGCCTTCCGGCTAAGAATCTTTTCAAACTTTACAGGAGATCAGAGAATTGTGAGGGTGTAGAGTTGTTGTTTTGTATCAGAAATTAAAGAGCTAGGCCTCCACTTCTGACACTTCCTAGCTGTGTAGCTGTGGGCAAAGGCACTTAACTGTTTTGAGACTCAATGTCCATCTCTATGGTTTTGCTACTCGAGAGCAATGATTTCTTAGACTAACAGTGGAGGAGAGAAGAAAGGGAGAAGAAAAGAGAAGAGAGACCTGCCTTCATGGACACAGCATTCTGTGAAGGAGATACAATGCAGACAATTAAGTAAAAGCACAATATTTTTGCAGAGGAAGAGAGTATGAGTATGAGTTTCTGGATTTTCTTTTGTAAGAAGTAGAAACTGAGATTGCCTTTTCTTGTTCTTGTTTGTGTTTTGTGTTGTTTTACATCATCTTTCCTCCCAGACCCATCCTTCTATCAGATTACCAAAAATGATCGAAAGCACAACCATCTCTCATACCTTCACCCCAGGAATCTGGGTCATGACCTCAGGGCATGGCTGACCTCACACTTCCTCATGCCAGGTCTTCCATTTATTGCCAAGTCCTGTATTTTCTGCCTCCATGATCTCCTGTGCATCTTGTGCCTTCCATCTGCTCACACACTCAATCCCATGTCCAGCCCTTTTTGCCTTTCACCAGTCACCAGAGGCTCCTCATTAACTTCTCTCCATGCTACGCCGTCCACTCTGCACTTGCCAGAGTGATCTTCCTCAATCTCTTGTCTCATCATGGTACTCCTCAATTCAATTGACTTCAACTCTAGATTAACTCTAAAGTCAATGATCATTTTATCTTCAACTTACCCTTGTAAAATTTCTATTTTTTTTTTGTTTTCAGAATATTTAATCATTAGAAAATAAGATTAGACAGATGGAAATCAGACAGATCTGTATAGCATACCGTTGAATTTACACACACACACACATGAAACAACTGGTCAGGGAAAAAAGGAAGCTGAAGCTCAGAAAGGTTAAGTGACTTTCCCATGGTCATACAGCTAGTGTCAGAAGCCAGCTTCAAGCGCAGGTTCATCCTGCCTGGGTCCAGGCTCCATTCAGTGGTTCAGTTGACAGCAAATCAACAACCTCATCTGGCCTCAGTAAAGTGCGAAAGACATATAGATGTATTTTACATATATATATATATACACATATATATGGGCACAAACATGGAGAGAGACAGAGACAGAGACAGAGACAGAGAGAGACATACAGACAGGGAGAGAGCGACAGAGAGAGAGAGAGAGACATAAATACATTTTTATATTGATGCTGCCTATTCATGTTCTCTTATGTGATGAGCTAGGGTGAAAAACCAAACAAAAGGCAAATAAAAATAACCTGTTAGTGTAGAGAACTCCTAGGGAGGAAACTAGAAAACCAACAGAAATCACTGCCATATCTGCAACTGACCCTCTTAGGATTTTGTCTTGAGCTAAAGGATGGCAGGCGGCTGGCCCGGAATCACAGAGCCAATGTGTGTCAAAGTTAAACGTTGAGCCTAAGTGTTCTGTCCCCCAGGCCTTCCTAGATCATAAGTCACATCTAGCCTGCCAACCTCCCTGAGGGGGGTGGGGGTGGGGGGGACGCTCCAGCAAGGTCATGGATGCAAAGTGCTTTGCAAATCTATAGAGAAGTTACCTATTATCATTACTCCAATCAGGGGCTGGGTTTTAATGCTTCATATAGAAAACAAGAGATGCCCTCCTTTCATTCTGGCTTCCTCTCTGCACAGCAAATGCACCAAGGTGGACATTCATTTCACTGTGGTGGACAAAGCATCATAGAATTGTGCAATGGTAGTCCTGGGGAATGCTAGAAAGGGAGATGTTGCTTAGCTTATAGAAGCTGGAGGTATCTGAACAATTAAACCATTTTAAAGAAAAAAAGCCCTTTGGACAGAATTTGGATACCCTTTTTGGCCTGTATCTTTGATATTAAAGATTTGTGGAGAGCTCTGATAAAGAAGGAGCCTCTGCCAAAGAGGACTAGCAAAAATTCTGCTGTTTTTAGTTTTAGAAACTTACCAGAGGCAGTGAAGTGACTTGCTTAGGTGCATACAACCAGTTTCATTCGAAGTGGAACATCAAATCTTCAATGTCCTGACACTGGAAAAGTCTAGCCAT
>JAJHZJ010000450.1:1350715-1368915 GCA_023548195.1 Bettongia penicillata ogilbyi | reverse complement strand
TTTTCCAAATCAATGTTCTGCCACGTAGGAGCTGTTTCTATTTGAGTTTCAACACCCCTGCTCTAGGCCACTCTGCTTCTCTTAGCTTTTCAGTAAAAAGCATACAATCTGTTAACTCTCCAGGAATTAGTCTTTGAAGAAACCTAAAACATAAGCAGACAACATAGGATATAAATATACATGTGTAAGTAATAGTAAAGAGCTGAGATTTTGTGAAGATGGGGAAATGCATGGCTTGATTTAGCAGACAAAGTTTAGAGAATTGCCCAAGTTCCCACAGCTAGTGTCACTTACATCTCCAAATCCAGCCCTCTGCCCACCCACCCCCTTGCCTCTGGTACCAGAACTTTGAGCCTATGAGAGTTATGTGAAGCTCAGAGAGGTTAGCTTGCCCAGTGTCAGTGTCAGTAACAGGCTGTGTTAGGAGTAGGGACTTCCCTACCCAGTTCTCTGTCCAGTCTGCCATACTTTATTCTGAATTATTCTGAATATATTCTGAAAAGAATAAATTCTAAGATGCAGGAGTTGTCATGAGGCGAAGCCAGCACTACCAGCTGTAAGTAATGAAGATTTCTATGTCTGTCCTGTCCAGAAGAGGAGAAACTCTAGGGTGAGGAAATTCTTCTTAGAGGAGGCTGGTCAAGGAATTAAAAAAAAAAAAAAAAGTTTGATTGCCAAAGTCTGCAAAGAGCCCAAAGAATGGGTGAAATGAGTAGTGGCTGACCATTTTAGCCAGTGGCCTTCTTGGGACCAGTTTTAGCAGAATGACAGCTAGGTTTGAAGGGGTTAAAATAAAAACCTGAATTGCAGCAAACTGCCCATCAGACTTCCCCTATTCAACACTATCCTACTGCGTTTGAAACTTAAGGTTGGCTTGGCCAAGTTTGAAGACAACTTGGCATAGTGGAAATTAATAGTTTAATATTCAAAGCCTTCTCAGTCTTATAACTTCCTCACTCCTCCGTATTCGTCTTCTCCTTGCTCTTTCTTCACCAACATGCTCCATCCCCTGACTCAAAATCCGCACTGGTACTGTCTCTTCCCCCTGCCAGGAACTCTGTTCCTCTTCTTCTCTGCCTCCTAGCTTCCCCACTAAAATCCCACCTTCTACAGGAAGATTTTCCTGATCCTCAGGAATGCTGGTGCCTCCCCTCAGTTGGTTATCACCGATTTATCCTGTGTGTGTCTTGTTTGTACATAGTTGTTGCTTTGTTGTCTCCCAAATTAGGCTATGAGCGCCTTGAGGGCAGGTCTGCCTTTTGCCTTTCTTTTGTATCCTCAGTGCTTGGTACAGTGCCTGGCACATAGTAGGTTAGGGTCACACTTATTAATTGACTGAAAAGGGCAGGAACTGGGGTTAGCAGACCTGTGTTGAAAGTCTCAGCCCCTATATTTAATATGACCACAAGCAAATATCTTCATCTCTTTGCATTTCAGTTTCTTTATGCTTAAAATGGGAATGCTAACACTTGATCTATCCACCTCATAGGGTTTTTGTAGACTTTAAAACACCACATAAACATGACTTTATGTGGGGCAACTCCTTAAATCTGAGCAGGACAGTCCATTTGAGCCACATGGTAATGGAAATTTATCACCAAGAGAACTCTAGAAAACATTTTACGTAGAGCCAGTGTTTTCAAGTCAACTCAAGTGTCTATCAAGGAACTCAAAAAACAAAAATAATTTAATCACTGTACACAATGCTGTACTTTAAGAGATGTGAAGTTAACTCAAGGGAAGCTTAGCGCCAGATAGGTTGGGCATCACTCTAGGAACCTAATGGCAAGGATGCTGACAATCATTCTCTTAAGTAGCACTTGGCAACTTCCATTTTTTATGTGTTTCCAAAACTTGTACTTTTAGTGACCTGAAGAAAAACAAATTTTATTTCTCTTGTGGCCTTTGTCCAGGCTATGCTATTCCTAAACCAGACTTGATAACCCAGATTGAACGAGGGGACGAGCCATTCATCAAAGATCAGGGATACTTGGACTCAAGAGAACTGGCCCTTGGTTCCAGTACTGATGGTGAGTGAGAAGAGGTAAAAGGCACAACCTAAGGATGACATGTACAGATTATCCTCCTTCTGGGGCTTAAATTGTCCTTTCCGGTCCAGCTGAGCTGGAGTTGGGTGTCAGGGAAAGATGGGGCTTTGAGGGAACAGGTAAAGATATCGGCTGTCCAGAGCTCCAGACTCCAAAACAACTTCACCGCCATGTGGATCACATACAGACAGGAGCTCTGTCCTGTTTTTCTTGTTTCAGAAATCTGAAATTCTAGGTTCTGAAAAAGAAATCTTCATGTGTTAGGGAGTGAAACTTGTATTATCATGATGGAAAGATGTCTTGGCTTCTTTTTTACTGTTGCCTTCCAGTGGCTAAATAAATCAAGAACTAAATCACTAAAACAGAAGACTTTGCTTCAGGATAAGGAAGTTCCTAGTTAGCTCCACCAGGCAGGGAGGAAAAGACATAGAGTTCTGTTCAACTCTCAGTGAAAGTTGGACCTGCTTTTGATTGACTAAAATAAATGACATATCTATAGCAAAAATGGGTGGGGGGAGGCCTACGATACTATTCCTCACAAGAGACAAATCCTTAAGCATCTAATCCACTTCTGTCAGTAGCCATAGTGTTTTGCTAGAATGTTCCAGATCAGTAAGAATCTGGGGGAAATAAAAAACATTTTCAATAGACTTTGACTCAGGAGCAAAATTGAATTGTCAGCTTTGAATCTGAAAAGGAAGGAGAATGACAAGGTGGTTCCTCTTGATCCCTTTTTTTCTCAAGGTCCCGAAGAGAAGTACCTTGGTATTGTGGAAGGAGCACACTGCACTCAGTATAACTTGAGTTAGTCTCCTACCTGTACCAGTGACCACAATCCATTTAATCTTTCTGGGCTGTAATTCCCTCATCTGTGAAATGGGGATGGCAATGCTTACACAACATATAAAGCATTATCTCACAGACTTGCTGTAAGAATCACATGAGGTAGTATATATAAGGTCCTGGAGACCCACTATTCTTCCAGAGGAAGATCTTCCCTACAAACTTTCCTTGAACTTTGTGATAGAATTGTTGAGATTAACACTGTTCCTGAGTCTCCCTGTCTGACTTCCATGAGTCACATCAAAGACTAGGGAAGACATAGCTACCATATATTCTAACCTTTCTGAGTATTTTAATTGATATTACTGACTGCCTTCAAGAGAGGAATCTGTGGACTCACAGGACTTGATTTACTAGATAGGTGGGTTCTGATCTTTAACTTTGTCACATGTAATGAGAGATTGGGTAAAGAAAAGGATCTCAGCAGTCTGTACTTGTTCCTGATAATGAAGTGAAAAAGCGAATTTAGCGGAAAACGAGCATCTCTTGCAATGAGATTTTGGATTTTTAGGACAGCTCGGAGTCAGTTTCTAACTTTGCTAAAGACACAGAGGAATTAATTTGTTTCTAGAAATGTTAATGCCTTACATTTATATTGTGCTTTATAGGTTACCAAGGATTGTGTGAAGTCTACCCTTCTATTGATACAATAGCCCCTTGAAATTGAGAATGTGTGTGTATGTACACATGTATAAAGTATATTTTTATATTATAGTAAATACCTTAGTTCTTGACATGGCACAGCCATGAATATTAACAGGGTTTTTTATTTTTAATTCCAGGAAATTCTAGATCTTCTAGTTCAAAAGAGCAGGAAAACCTTCAAAACCAGAACTCATCTTGGCTCTTACCATTCCGCTGTAATGAGTGTAACAAGGGCTTCACCCACAAGTCTCAACTAGCCAATCACATTAGGGTACACAGAGAGAAGAAGCCCTTCTTCTGCACTGAGTGCAACAAGAACTATGGCCGGAAGGACCGACTGCTCAGGCACCAGCGCCTGCACACTGGGGAGAGGCCCTTCCAGTGCCCAGAGTGTGATAAGAGCTTCCACCAGAAGGGGCATCTGCTCAGACACCTGCCCCTGCACACTGGGGAGAGGCCCTTCCAATGCCCGGAGTGTGACAAGAGCTTCCGAGTGAAAGCCGACATGAAGGCCCACCAGCGCCGACACAGTGGGGAAAGGCCTTTCTCCTGCAGTGAATGTGGTAAGGGCTTCACCAAACATTGTCATCTCACTGAGCACATCAGATTGCACACAGGGGAGAGACCCTTCGAGTGCCCAGAGTGTGGCAAGAGCTTTCGCCTGAAAGCAGACATGAAGGGTCACTTGCGAATACACAGCAAGGCCCGGTCATTCTGCTGCAGCGAGTGTGATAAAACATTCCCCAAGCAGTCCAAGCTCACAGCCCACATTAAGGTGCACACCAAGAAACGGAACTACAAGGGCCTGCTGTGTGGACTGATGGACCTTGATTGGAGTTAAAATAAAACCTCTAGCATACAAAGGGGTGGATATCAAATACACCCTCCAAGTAAAAGAGTTACGGTGGGAAGGGCCTTCGGATATTATCTAATCCAAGCTCTCTACAACATCATTGACCTCTGCTGAAGCCCCTGTAGTTAACAGGAAACTTACTACCTCATGAGGCAGGCCATATTCTCTCTGGGATAGTTCTGATTGCTGGGAAGTTCTTACTTAGATTATGCTAGAACCAGGCTCCCTATAACTTCCACCTGTTTTTCAGTTCTTTCTGGAGTCAAGCAGAAGTTAAATACTTTATTCATACGGGAGCTCTTCAACTATTCAGTGAAGTCTGGCCAGTAAAGTTGGTGATCAGACTGGGAGGCTGGGTATTTTGTTCAAAAACAAGTCTAACTGAGAATGATACTGGTAGCTCTGAAGAGGTTATCACCTCTTCAAATTCCTTGAAATTCCACAGTATTCCTTCCACTGGTGGTTGCTAAGGTGGTTGTTTTTTGCTGTGTATTTTGTTAATAACACAACAGTAAATAAAACGTTCCTGAGTTTGAGCTGATTGGTTCGTATGAAGAGTCAGTGAGTTCTGTGTCACCTACACAAAGTCTCCTCAACTTGAGGAAAACTCCCTACTACCCTGAGCAGGGGAACAGTAGAAAGGGAAACTAGTCCCTGCTTTCCCAGCCTGAGGAGGATAAAGAAACAATAATCCCAAGTGAATATGGCCAAAGCCTCTTCAGCCATCGCCATGGACACAAACAGTCCAGAGGATGCCCCATAAGATTTGTCTAGGGAGTACTGGAGTACTCTGAGCTGCACTGAAAAGGAAGTAGGAGATATTTCAGGCAGAAAAAATGGGCTGGGAAAGTTCACCAGTGTGACTGGAGGAAAAGTAGAAACATTTCCACAAGAGTAATATTGAGGAAATTAGGTTTTTGCAGTGGGAGAGGAAGGACGTGATGCTGTAGAAAAAAAGACACTGGATTTGAAGTCGGAGAAGCATGAGTTTGAATCGCTTAATTGGACCTTGTTCCCTGTATTTAACGTCAGAACTTCAGTTCTGTCTCCTGCAATGCAAATAGGAATATCTGTAGCCCATCTCACAAGTTGGTGGTCAGGATCAATCGAACAACTGTGAAAATCATGAAAATGAAATTAACATCCCATTCACAATTCATTCTGCTAGAAAACTGAGCCCACATCACAGGCTCAAAATAATGGATACCCGCCAGCGGCCTTAAATCTCTTCCTGGGCTAGCTCCTGGGAATGCAGCTGTATGATTCATTTTCCTCAAGCACCAGCCCATCACGTCATTCCCCTCTTTGGGATGCTTCAGTGGCTCCTGGCTGTCCTCAGGGTCCATGACCTGGCTTCCTGCACACTCCTAAGTCTCTTTAACAGGCCACAGCTGCTATCAGTTTCCACTGTCCATTTTGCCCTTTCCTGCCTTTGGGGCGAGTGTATTTGGTGAAAGTTCCAAAACCCCAGGCAAAATTCAAAGTATCTTACTTTGTATTCTAACTACCGCTCAGCAGTCATGTCACTTATCTCGGGTGGTGGCTTCCTATTCTATTTCTCATAGCAGTTGTTTCAGAGTTCCAGATGCTTGTCAAGCGCCAACCAATGTTCATCAAGCAGCAGACGTTTATTTATTAAATTGTCTACTATGTGCCAGGAACTCTGCTTGGCAGAGGGGAGACAAAAACGTGCAGTCTGCCCTCGGGGAGCTCATGTCACTAAGGATAAAACAAGGATCCAAGGAAGCTTTGCTAGGAGAGCTCCAGAGCTGCAGGCTGGCACACACCGCTCCCGGGAGCAGTGGTGGGCCGGGAGAGGCCCTACTGCGATGGGGGGGGCAGAGAGCAGGCTGCCTAGGTCAGGGCGGATGGCTCCAGGGGGTGAGGTGGCCTGGGCTGAACTAGAAAGGGAAGGCAGCCCAATGGCTTTGCGGTGTAGACTCCTGGTTGCGCCCCCACATGCCCCCCTGCCATCTGCGTAGCTTTCCGTCTCCTAATTGAAGTCTAGACCGCGCTCTATGGGACCCACCGCCCGCTCACTGCTAGGCGCCGCTACCCCCGCTGTTCGCAGTACAGGCATGTTTCGGGGGGATCCATGACTTGGGCATCCCCAGTAACTTCATGCTTCCAACACAGACTCTGAGAAAATGTCTTCGATCCAATTAAACCGCGTGTGCCCGGCCGGCAGTGCTCAGGGCCGCAGACTGGGGGGAACCCGCAAAGGTGGAGGTCCTCGCGCGGCTGGAAAGGAACGTGCCTCGAGGACGGCGCGGCGGGGGGTCTGGGCCAGAGCCGGCACCCCGCGGGGAGGCAGGGACGGACAGCTCCTCGTGCAGGAGGAGGGGGAGAGAGGGGGCGGGGTGCTACGGGGCTGGGAAACCCGAAGGGGGCGGGGCCGAGAGAAGTCCGGGCAGGAGGGGTGTGTCGCGGGAGGAGGGGCGGGGCCGAGGGAAGTCCCGGCTGCAAGGGAGGGGCGGGGCCGAGAGAAGGCGGGGCAGAGAGAGAGGCGTTCCGCCTCCCACCCGCAGGCGGCGCTGTGGGGGCGGAGCTCAGGCAGAAGGGCGGGCGCGTTCCCCGGATGCAGATCGCGGTCCAGACTTCGTGGGGACGCGGACGGCGTTGTCGGTTGTCGGTGCTCGGTGCTGCCGGCCGGAGGAGCCTAGGAGGCCATGGCCCCGGGGGCGCCTGCTCGGGTAAGAGCGGCCTCCATCCGGGGCCCAGGCCTCCCGGAGGCGGGGCGGGTGGCCGGGGCAGGGACTGGGGCGAGAGCCGAGTCTGTGACAAGTCACGGACGATGCGATTTCAAGTTCTCCGTGGGCCGGGTGACTAGTGACGCCCCCCCGAATCGTAGACGGGACCGAGGCTCGGGGCGCCCGGCCCTCGTGCCCGACCACGCTGCGCCCGCCCCGCCGGCCCGCTCCGGAGCCTCGGGCGCGCTCGGGGATGCCGGGAGATACCGAGGCGGAGGAGGGGGCCGGGGGGCCAGGGCCCCCTGCCCCCGCGGTCCCCCGAGCTAGAAGCGGGGGGGGGGGGTTTCTTCTCCCCCTCGTAGACGTCAGGGCGCCGCAGCTCCGGCTCTGCCCCGGCCCCTTTCTCGGGGCGCAGGCTCTGCCTCCCGGTCAGTGTAGTGAGGTTCCCTCGGAGAAATCCTGTCTCCTGGAACACGCTGAAAACAGGCCTCGTGGGGATGCTCTGGGACAGTGCGAGTGACCGTGCCCCCCGTTTGCGGTTCCAGAGCCCCGTGACCTTCGAGGACGTGGCCGTGTACTTCTCCGAGCAGGAGTGGAGGGAGCTGCAGGCCTGGCAGAAGGACCTGTACAGGAACACGATGAAGTCCAATTACGAGACCTTGGTCTTCCTGGGTAAGAGGCGACTTTAGGGGGTTTCACGGAATGGGATGCGCCACGCTGCCCCGCTCCTTCAGAAGAAAACCTGAAAGGTGGTTTTCGTATTGATAGTTTTCCTTGGCTTTCATTACGTGAGAGATCGAAACTGGTGTGCGTTCACTGAACACTCCCAAGGTCATCCTCTGGTCCAGCTCGTAAGCATCCCATCCTTCATCAAGCATGTACTCGGCTCCGACTACCTGCCAAGGCACTGTGCTGGTGAGGGGATACAAAAGTAAAATACAGCAGCTCTCCTGCTCTCAAGGAACTGTGTGTGTATGTGTAATGCATACATCCACTCGTCCGTGCATAAACACATTATAAGTGTACTAAATGCAATATATAAGTGGGTAGAAACATATGCGTACATATGTTAAATCCAATATTCATTTATCTTTCTACTCATGTACACTATACGTGCATTGTCGTACATTGACATGTTAAATATGGTACATAGAATGTCTATATCCATTGTGTATGCACACACACGTACGATATTCATATAACGTGTATATCCATTTGTTCATCCATTATGTCTGTTATATTTAAATGGATAGACACAGTTTGTTGTTTAGTCATTTTTCAATCATATCCAACTCTTTATGACCCCATCTCTTGGCAGAGACAGTGGAGTATCTTTACAGATGAGGAAACTGAGACCAGCAGGGGTGAGCCAGCTAATAAATGTCCAAGGCCACACTTGAACTCACAAAGATGAGGCTTTTGGTTCTAGGCCTGGTGCACGATCCACTTCACCATCAACTCTCCCAAATAAACACATTACTGACATACTCTTTATAATATGTATCACCAGTAGTACAAACATGAGCACATCATATATGTTATATGTAATAAATAATGTATACATCCACTTGGACATGCAAGATGACATTGTATACAATATGTAATATTAATATGTCTTTCCATTCATGCACACATGTAATTATGTGTTAAATGTAATATATAATGTGTACATTCATTCATATATATGTGCATATGTTATATATGATATATGTATTATTAATTTTGTCTCTACTTACACAAAGATGTTACATGTAACATATAAATGTATATCCCATATAAATATATTACTAATGAAATTTTGTATAGCAGTTAGGGTTTTTAAGCCTTTTCCTGTCTGTGTTGTGGAACGCTACCTGTGAGTTTATCACCCTCAGGATCAGAGGGCCAGAGGTTCTATTTTCTCTTATCTTTTCACTTCTCTTTTAGGGCTCTCATACTTCTGTCAAATTCAAGAGCACTGTGTTGCACACCTAGTCACAGTAAATGCCTGCTTCTCTTGGGGGCCTGTGTGTTCCAGCCTCTCCACATCATACGCTATGGTTGCCTGAGCTCTATGCTCAATTACCTTAAAGACTGATCCATCTACACCATACCTGGGGGGTGTTTTCTCACACGCACCACACCCATGCACATGCACAGACATACATATCCCACATATATATAACACACACATACACATACACGTACACACAGCACTCAATCTAACCAGGAGGATCAGCTCAGCAATTTTAATTTACTTGGTGAGCCACTGTATACCATATTAGGGGCAGCATGTTCTGTGGAATGAAAGACTGTCTTAATAGTCAAAACAACTTGGTTTCAAATCATCCTGCATCTTCCATATAGTGACTGTGTGATCATGGGCAATTGACTTTGTTCCTGCCCTAGGAAACTCTCTAAGACTAAGTTACTGAGGGGATGTTGATTTGCTTCAGTGAAGGGCATTTCCACACTAGTAATTCCCTCATACCAGTGAAATTGTAAGCCTGGGACCCCCCAAAAAATGTACCACATAGCATATTTCAAGAAGTTAAGAACATAAGAAGTCAAGTAGGAAATTCAAGTAGATTGAAGAGCACAGTGGTAGGGTGGGCTACCCCAGGGAGCTCATTTTAAGAATCTTCCCCATATCGCCTCACGTTTCTTTGGTTCTCCTAGGAAATCAGGTATAATTGAATCACTATGAACATGCTTTTCGATTCAAGGATATTCACTTTAAGTAAACATGATTCCTTCTTTGTGGGCCTTGTGCAGGTTGTGCCATTCCCAAGCCAGACTTGATTACCTGGATTGAACGGGGGCAAGAGCCCTTCATCAGAGATTTGGAGAGGAAAGATCTAGCCATCAGCACCAGAGCTGGTGAACGTCTTCACAGGAAGAGCACAGAGGGGCAGCTGTTGAGGGGTGAGTGAGAAAGGATGAGGGCAGTAAAACTGACAGAAGATTGATGTTGTCCTAGTTTCAAGTCTCTGGGCTGTCTAAGCGGACACTAAAACAGGCTTCAAGAGTGCCTATAGAGACCAACTGTTCAGAGCCTCAGACCTCAAACACTGCCCTGTCATCCTGGGGACTGTCTTCCCCAAATGAACCCAGAGCAGAGCTCTTTTCCAAGATTGGAACCTCATGATAATGGTTCTCAATGTAACGTTGTATGGTTTCCAAAACACTTTGGCCTATGTTATGCTAGTGATTTTTATTAGAATTATTTGATTCTCATCAAGTTAGTCATGTTACAGATGAGGAGGTGGAAGCCTAGCAATTCATGTTTTCTGCAAGATGAAGCAAGACAAAGAACCTGTGTTCTGGTCAGAAATTGAAGGAAATAGCAAACTCAAATGGGCCGTCTCCCTAGGATATGATTAAATTAAGAGAGCTCCGAATCTGAGAAGGTAGGGAAGATGTGGCTATTCACTCCCTATTTCCATATATTTTCCCTCCTCTCCTGGTTTTTATTTTGGGAACAGCATTTTCCATGTTCATTTACCCATCCATTTACCTTATAAGAATACCTTAGAAAGTCCAGCTGTGTTGTTCCTTGGGAATTCCTTGCAGTCATTTCTTAGGCTAAGATTTCACCTTCTTGAAGACCCATACCCCTTAAAATCTTGCTTCTATCAGTAACCCATTTGGGGCTGTTTGGAAATGGTGGATGAATATGGGACTCAAATTCTTCTGCCTCACCTCTCAAGGACTTAGATTAGTTAGACTGGAGAAGATGTAACAGGGATCCAACACTTTGGTTAAGACGCCTTCCCTGTGCCCTGCAGTGCACAGCGAATACTCAGCTTACCAAACAGTCTAATTTCTGCTCTTCCTCTGGGGGAATTTGTATTCCCAGAGTCAGGTCTTGTTAATAAGCCACAGGTATTCTTTTATGACCTTGTGTGTCTGTCACATTTCATCTGAGCCACAGCAGTCTAGTTATTTTTGGTTATGTTAGCGAACATTAAAGTCCTACTTGGAGAGATACCGCATTATAGTATATAGCTGACCTTGCAGTCTACTGACCTAACCTGAAGGGCTAGGTCCACTGAGCACATATTGTAACAGAGATGGGGAATTTGTGGCCTTCTAGGTCCTTGGGTGGGGCCTTTTGACAGATCCAAATTCTACAGAATTAATCCTTTTATTAAGGGGCTTTGTTCTTTGAAGTTTGGATTCAGTCAAAAGGCTACAGTTGAGGACTTAGAGGGCCACATATATAGAAGATCCTACCAACCTGGCTTTGAGTGATACACTGACCTAGAATTATACAACTGACTTGAGAACCACCTAGCAAACTTCAAAAGACATCCCTCCAGAAGGTTGGCTGCCAGAAAGTATCTGTCCAGGGAGGGGACAGAAGGGAGTGAAGGGGTTGCTTTGTGTTAGGAGAGAGAATGAGAGAACCCATGTCAGTGGAATCAGATCTTATGAAGAAAGCCATTTGGGGCCAGAGTGGAGCTCAGGGAGGACTGTCCACATCAAGGGTCTCTGCCATAAAGCACCTAGAATGTTCAGTGACTGGATTTTTTTTTTATTCCAGAGGACCAGGGATTTGTGAGTTCCCAAAAGGAAAAGCAGCATTTATGTGATCTTCAAAACCAGGACTTACCTGAATTACTGTTATCAGGAGAAAGCCGAGAAGCTTCCTCTACACATGGTCAGCATGGCTCTTCTATAAGGAGCCCATGTAACCAGCATTCACAGTCTTCAGCTTCAGAAGTCTACAGCATCAAGGAATCCAACTTGAACCACAAAACTGAGGGATTGCCTTCCTTCCAGATAATTCCCATAAGACAGAGCATCTGCCCATGTCCTGACTGCAGTAAAGGCTTCTGCCTACAGAGCCATCTGGTGAAACACCAAAGAAGCCACTCCAGAGGCCAGTTGTGTCAGTGCCCAAAGGGCAAGAAGGCATTCAGGCAGCACCAGAGCATCCAGAGCTGGCAAAGGCACTTGTCACAGAATGAGAACAGTGAAAAGAACTTCTGCTTAAAGAGTCACACAGAGGTAGAGGAGGGCCCATACAGAAGAGAGGGAGCATTTGTCCAGGGGCTCACCCACCTCATGAAACACACTGGATTGCACAAGGGCAAAAATCCCTTCTGTTGCTCCAAGTGTGGCATGAACTTCCCCAGGAAAGGCCTCCTGAAGGCCCAGCAGTGCTTACATAGTGGGGAGAGGCCCTTCTGCCTGGAGTGTGGCAAGGGCTTCACTCAGAAATCTAAGCTCATTGAACACAGAAGAGTGCCCAGCGGGGACAGACCCTTCCAGTGCCCCGAGTGTGATACCAGCTTCTGCCTGAAGGCCGTTCTGAAAGCCCATCAGCACCCACACAGTGGGGAATGGCCTTTCTCTTGCAGTGAATGTGGCAAAGGCTTCATGAGGCAGTTCCACCTGACAGAGCATCTGACAATGCACACAGGTGAGAAGCCCTTCCAGTGTCCCCAGTGTGACAAGAGCTTCCGCCTGAAGGGCGCCCTCAAGGTCCATCAGCGTGTGCACAGCAGAGATCGACCGTTATCCTGTGAGGAATGTGGCAAAGACTTCACTCACCAGTATAAACTGACTGAGCACTTCCGAGTCCACAGTGGTGAGAAACCCTTTCAGTGCCCTGAATGTGGCAAGAGCTTCCGCTTGAAGAGTGGCCTGAATTACCACCAGCGTTTACACCATAAGGAGAGGACCTTTCTCCTGCAGTGAGTGTGGCAAGGGCTTCATTCACCAGTCCAGGCTAAGTGCCCACATCAGAGTGCACACCAGGGAGAAGCCCCTCAGTGAACCGCATAACCCTGTTAAAGCAAAATCTAGCCAGCTCTTTAGGCTAATAGAGGAAGACTGGAGCTCATAGATTTGGGGATGTGAAGATCTTCAAAATCATCATGCAGCATGCCAGTTCTCTTACTAAGCTGGCGTCTTGCCTGAGAGTTGCACAGCTAGTAAGTGGCAGAGGCAGAACTAGAACCCAGATCTATTGATTTCCTTCAGTGGCCAGCTGAGCTGCCCTCATAGCAGACAAACAAGCTTGGTGGGAAGGAGTTAGGAAAAGGGTCAGATATACTTTAGTGCTAAAAATTGGGGCCCACCAAAGACAGCTAATTAGAGCAGTGGATAGAACCCTAGACCTACAGTCAGGAACACCTAAGTTGACATCTGGCCTTAAACACTAGTTCTGTGACTCTGGACAAGTCACTTTAACCTCTGCTTGGTATCTTTGTGAGGAACAAATAATATTTCTAAAGTGTTTAGTACAGTACCTAGCATGTCTATATCTAAATGTAATCCGTTCTCTCCCTGCCTCACTCTTCCTGTAGTACCATCTAAAGACCTGAGATGTTGACCCTCAGCTACTGAGGACTGATCAGAGCCTGACTGAAGAATAGGGAAAGGTCCATAGATATGTGAGGGAAGCTTTAACCCTGTCATTCCCAAGTTAAAACGGATAAGAGTGAGCAGCTCTGCCTGTTCTATTGACCCAGCAGAGTGTGGTCCTGTTTGCATTGCTTAATCCTTTGAGAGGATTGATGCAGGCACGAGCACAGTTGGCAAGTCTGTTTCTTTAATGTAGTGTGTCAATGACAGCAGTGAAAAGTGAAGTCACTCTGGAGTCAAAGCTGGTCTGCACTGACCCAGCATTCACTGTGAAGTTTCACAAGGCCGGAACACAGTCACTGGCTGGGATCCCAAATATACCAAGCCCCTCATGATTGCAATAGTTCATAAAACCTGAAAAGCCCTGATCACACCTGGTCAGGTGGAGGGATAGAGCCTTAGTCACAATTGTCAGTTCATAAGAAATTAGCAAAAGTTGCTTCCCTACAGTCAGGTCCCAGCTACAGTTAGTGTGAATTCAGAGTGGACTGATCAGTAACCTTTTGTAGGAAATACTTAGGGCCTTGAAAGGGTCAGGACCTTGAAGACACACTTTCCTTCAAGCAGGAAAACTACTTAAACCTGAAGCGGATCCAACCTCTCCTGGGCCTGTGGACCTTTTGCATTTAGTATGACCTATATCTACTGAGTGCCTCCTCTGTGCAGAAATGGATATGTATGCTGCGTCTGTGGTTTCTGCTCTAGTCAGAGGGATGTGGCATCCTGAACTGCCTGTTAAACCTTTCCCATCTCTTTCCAGAAAGACATTTATTAGGAATTAATTGTACCATGTTTAGTCTTGGAGATCGATACAGCCGTTCACTAGACAGAGGTTCTTTGCTCCATAGTGGCCCAGCTTTTCCTTTTGGGCCAAAGGAATTGGCACGAGGCCAGTTAGTCACCCTGCCCTCTGCCCCAGCTCTGAGAAGTAGAGGCTCATTGATAGCGGACTATGCAAACCAGTGTTGGAGAGTGTGGCTCTCAGCAGTTTTCCTTCATGCTTTGGAGTATACTTTAAAAATTCCATTCATTGTGAAAAGAATCTTTACAACAGTATGTCCATCATTACAGCACTTAGTCATTTGGATATAACCGACTTAATGACAGCAAAAAAAAAAAAAACAAACAAACAAAAAAAAACAAAACGCTGTCCCTTCTACTCCTTGTCTTAATAGTTAGCCTTGAGGTTTGCCAAGCACTTGGTCATCACAACAGCCTGTGAGGAAGATGTCATTATTAGTCATTTAACAGATGAGGAAACTGAAAACAAATCTGGAGCACATACAGAGTAGAAGTAGAAAATAAGGCTGAAGAAAAAGATGGGAGTCAAAGTCAGATTGTAGATTTGAATGCCCTGTTAATGAATTTCAGCTTTAGCCTTTTAGCTGTTGAGAGCCATTGAATGTTTTTGAGCAAGAATGATGTGATCAAAGTAAAATTTTAGATGTTAACAAAATGTTTGTTAAGTGAATGATGCTTTATATTTGTATAGTATTACATAAGCCACTTTCCCATACATTATTTTTTGATTCTTAGGGCAATCCTGTAAAATAGGTAGGACAGCTGTTAGCCCCGTTTATGACAAATGATGAAACTAAGAGTCAGAGAAGCTGACTTGTCCAGACATGTGACCAGTAGAGGCATCGAAATTAAAACTCAAATATTAGAACTCTTAGAAATGAAGGAAGGCAAGTTTTAAAAATAACTAAGTTTCTAGCCTGATGGGGAATAATAACCACTGGCATTCATTTAGCACTTTAAGATTGGTCGAACACTTTACCCACCTAATCTCATTTGAGCTCCACAGTAATTCTAGCAGGTAGGTACTGCATATGTCATCTACATTTTATAAATGGAACCAAAGCTCTGAGGGGTTGTTACTTGCCTATAGTTGCTCAGCTAGTGTTAGAATCTGGATTTGATTCTAGGTCTTCCTAACTTCCATTCCAGCATACTGTCAACTACTGCCTCTTATACTATTTAAAAATTTGGAGGACAAATTGATTTGATTAATTTTAGAGCACAGGTGAGAAGAGAGCAGAGTGCCGAAATCATTTTTAATAGGAGAAATTGGAGTCAGTGAAGGAGATGGAGGAGTGTAGCTAGATAAATAAACAGCATTCTGTCATGTCATGGCAAGCAAGGGAGGACAGTCTTCCGAAGGAGCCAGTAATCCACAATCAGCCAGTAAGCACTTAGGGAGCCATCTCCAGTCTTCCTGATCTGTATCTTGACACTGGACTCAGATGGCTCTGGAGGAGAGAGAGGCTAGTGACTTTGCACAGCCTGCCCTCCCTTAAATCTCATTCATTTGCAAGTCATGGCATCACATCCCAGTTGTCAACGTTCTCTGAGAATGAAGGCCAAACAACAAACATTAAGCACTTAACTATGTGCCAGGCACTATGCTGAGCACTAGGGATACAAAAAAAAAGGACAAAAAACAGCCCCTCCCCTTGAAGAGCTCCTAATGTACTGAGGGGAGACACCCCAGCAACTATGTGCAAACAAGCTCTCTGCAGTATAAATGGGACATTAGCAACAGAGGGAAGTGGATAGAATTAAGAAAGACTAAAGAAGGCCTCCTGTAAAAGGCAGGATGTTAGTTGGGACTTCAAGGGGGCAGAGACAAAGAAGAGCTTTCCAGGCGCTATTTCTTGTTCAGAGAATAATAAGCCAGTGTCATTGGGTGCAGAGTATATGGGGGAGGGGGTACTGGAAAGGTTAGGGATGCAGGGTATGAAGAGCTTTGGGCACCAAACTGGATCTTATATTTGATCCTAAAGGTGATAGGATGCCACTGGAGTTTGTTTTGTAGGAGGATGGCATGATCAGACCTTCACTCTAGGAAGATCCCTGACAGCTGGCATGGGGAGATATTTGTGCTAGGCCTACCAGCAGATCATTGCAATAGTCTAGGTGATGGTGATGTGCCAGGATAGTAACAAAGGAAAGAAGGGGGCAAACATGAAACATTAGGAAACAAACAGGCCTTGGCAGCAAATGAGATATGGAGGATGTTGAGGATGGCACCTAGACTGTGAGCCAAGGTGATGGGGAAGATGGTGGTATCCCAGATGGTAATTAGGGGAAAGATGAGTTCAGTTTGGGGTAGGTAGAGTTTTATACATCTGCAGGACAAACAGCGTGAGATATACAGTAAGCAGTTTAAGATGGGAGACAAAGGCACCCGAGAAGCGGGGGCTACGTCATCCTCAGCTTAGAAATGATAACTGAATCCGCTGAAGCTGATGAGATCACCAAGGGGGAAATATAGAGGGAGAAGAGAAAAAGGCCCAGGTCAGAGGCCTGTGGGACACTAAAGATGAGGATGAAGATCCAGGTAGGAAGAGAATGGGGAGATTGTCTGAATGTGAAAACTTACACGAGAGTACTAGAAGGGGATGATGAACAGGGTCAAAGCCTGCGGAGAGGTCAAGGAGGACGCGGAGTGAGAAAAGTTGATCAGTTGTGCAATTAAGAGATGATTAATAACTGGAGAGGGGAGCTTTGGTTGAATGATATCGGAAGCTAGAGAATCAAGGAAGGAAGAGTGCGTCCGAGTCCCCAGGCTCCACACTAGCCTGGTTCACCGCCTGCCCACAGTGTCCAGAAAGGTGAAAGGGCCGGAATGGGTAGCGGGGATGCCAATGGGCCGGAGGTGGAAGGGCGGGTCCAGGGTCCTGGGGGCGGGGCGGTCCTGGATCGGGAGAGCCTGAGCCACCTTTGCTCCTCCAATCTGTAGGAGCCGCTGTCTCCGGGAAGCTACAGGAAACAGCCCAGCTGCTGCCCCCGAGGAAGCACCAGCTCGGAGCTTGGCACGGGGAGCCGGGAGCGGGCACGAGCAGGCTCGGCCTCTAGCAGCGCGGAGCGCAGCCTGGGCTCCCCGGTGCCCGGCCCCCGGCGTGGCACCCACCCCTACTGAGTCGAGCCCAGGTGGGGCTACGCTTCCCCAGGGGGGTGGCAGGGAAGGAAGCGGGAAGACCATGGCCGAGACCGCTCCGGCTCAGGTAAGACCGTCACTGGGGGAGCGCCCCGGAGTCAGCCCCCGGGGTGGGTGGGAGTTCTCGCGGGCTGCGCTCGGCTATCCGTGTGATGGGAGGGTGGCAGGGGGTGGCAGCGGCGGCTGCGGGGGAGCCTGGGCTTCCGGGGCCGGAGGGAGAGCGATGGGATAACTGGTCCTGGGGTGTCCCAGCCCCTCTCCTCCTCCCAGGCTCCAGAGTGGGACGTGAGCGCTCCCTTCCCGGGCCCCCAGCCCCAGGCCTCGGAGCTTTCTCTGTGGCCGGTGGTGGAGGCCATGCAGGCGGTGGAGAGGACCCTGTGTTCTCATGCCAGCCGGCTGATGACCCTGGAGGGCCGGGCAGGGACCGTGGAGAAGAAGCTCATCGACTGTGAGAAGACGGCAGTGGAGTTTGGGAACCAGTTGGACAGCAAGTGGGCCACGCTGGAGACGGTGCTCCAGGAGTACGGGCTGCTCCAGCGGAGGCTGGAGAACATGGAGAACCTGCTGCGGAACCGCAACTTCTGGATCCTGCGGCTCCCGCCCGGCTGCCGAGGGGAAGTCCCCAAGGTACGCGTCCCCCTGGGCGCTCTGAGCGCCTGTGGAGGCTCCTGACGGCAGTCACCCCTCCTTAAGCACCCCACCACACATACACACACCTTGTGCCCCGGAGGAAAGAGCGCCCACCGTACCCACCCTGCCCAGATTGTGGCGTCTTTCAGTGTGTGTGTGTGTGTGTGTGTGTGTGTGTGTGTGTGTGTGTGTGT